>JBCJKH010024641.1:0-16505 GCA_039877255.1 Loriculus beryllinus | reverse complement strand
TGGATTCAGACTTAAATAGGAAGTTCAGGTTAGATATAGGGAAGAAGTTCTTTACTGTGAGGGTGGTGAGGCACTGGAATGGGTTGCCCAGGGAAGTGGTGAATGCTCCACCCCTGGCAGTGTCCAAGGCCACGTGGGACAGAACCTTGGGCAGCATGGTCTAGTGTGAGGAGTCCCTGCCCATGGCAGGGGGTTGGAACTGGGTGATCTTAATTAAGGTCCTTTCCAATCCAAACCATTCTATGATTCTGTTATTCTATGGCTTGGGTTTGGTCCTGTGCTACCGTGACGGCAACAGTCAGACCAGAGGCAGGTTTGAGTTTTTTCTTTCAACTGTTCCCAAACTCCAGTTTTCTTCAACAAGAGCTTTTGAGCTCGTCCTTTCAACAGGTGCACTGTTTCCAAGTTCTCTTTGAATGGTATCTTATTTCTGGAAGCTGAAGATTCAAAATGTGCCACCTATTTCCCGCAGAGAAGTTTCCATTGAGTCATATCATGTTCATGGGAACAGAAAAACAAACCAGAGCTGTGTTAGTTTATAATATTGTGTAAATGTTACGTAACTTGGCTTCCAAAAGTTTTCTTTGCCTTCTTCTGGAGCACTGGAAATTGGCCTCAGCTAGAGGCAAGACGCAGAGCTGGCTGTGTTAGTGCTCCAACTGGTGTTAGCAATTCCTTTGGAGCCTAGTCGGATTCCTGCTCACATGACCGACAGTAAATCATCAAGCTTAGGGTCAGGCATAAGTTTTTCATCAGATGACAGGGGCAGGGACCTGTCACCTCTTCTTTGTCTTCAGCTGCAGCGCAGAGCACAGCCTGCTGCTGAGGATCACCTGGGAATTAGCACCTCACAAATTCCCTTGCTGTTTGCAGGACCCCTAGGCATCTCAGTGCCTGTAATCTTTCCTGGTCTCCTCTGTTTTATGTTGTAATTTGTGGCTTTTGGTCTTTTCTGCAGCTTGTTTTAAGCTTGTTGCAAGTTTGGGGGAAATGTTTTGCAGCTTCTTCTGTTCATGAGTGGATAAACAGGAGCAGAAGGGCTGTATATCCTGCATTTCTAGCATTTTTGTGATTACAGGAGACTTGATCTCATTTTGGTCCTCTGTTCCTAAATAGAGATGTACTTTGCAGCAGGAAATGAATCAGTGTGACACAGAAACTTTGATCTTTGCTGTGCTGGGGGACTAGTGCCTGATGCATGTTTAAAAACAAGTGCACACTCTGCTCATTGGATTAGGGATGAGTACAAGTGCTCACACGCAAGGGTTTTTCTAAACCAGTGGGAAAGAGCTTTAGCATCTTATTTCTGTCCCCTGATTTTCAAACTGCTCCTTGGTGTTGAATAGTTGTGTTGCTGCCCAAAGACCTCTGCCTGCAATACCATGCAAAGGATTTTGGAGCAGAGGTGGTATTTGGACCAAGAAGAGGTGAGACTTCCTGTGGAGTGTCTGCCCAGAGCAGGACTAGCACTAGCCATGGTTACCAAGTGCCTCATTTCCACTGCTATGAAATCCATGCACACAAAACACTGGGAGCTGAAACACAGGTTGCAAATCAGATCTTCCTCTAAAAATCATCAGCAACCCGAGCTGGTGTTTTCTTTTTGATGCATTTTATTTCTCAAACCCTTGGGGAGGTGGCTATCTCGACTTCAGCTCAGTAGCCTTTGTAGTGAGAGCAGCTGCCCTGACCTTAGAAGCACATCCCAAAGGCTGCATCTGCATAGACCTGTGTGCTAAGCAGGAGTAATGCTGAGAGGGCCGTTAAGAGCTTAACTATATCCAATACAATTAGGAGTAAACCAAGCACTTCTGAGTGCTGATCACAACATAATGCATCTCTTTCCTCAGCTGCTGTCTTCTACTCCTTTTCCTCCCGCTCAGCCTGAATTAAGTGAAGCCATCCAACGGTTCACATGAGGAGCAGGGCTGTGCAGTTTCCATGCCAGACATATGGTCTCTCAATAGATTTACCTGTAAGTGGTTTGTTTCGTATGAAAAGTGACTATTAATAATATGATTGGTATTAAGTAAAATATATACATGGTAAAGAACCCAAAACCTGGGACCTTTGACACTGGAGGAGGAGGATGGTCCACCCAGACATACTATAGTAGAAGGGCAAGAAGAACATGTTTCCTCTGATATCTTTGAATTAGAGGAGTGGTAGCTTTGTGGATTAGGGATAGGTCTAAATCTCTGACAAGTATTTGCAAGTACTAGAATGGTATATCTGGTTGCTGGGACTGCATCTTAGAGCTGACACTTCCATTCTCTTCTCTGCATTTACACTGGGGTAGAATTGACCTTTTGCTGTGCTCATCTGTATTGCAAGCATGCTGCTCTTTGAAGTAATCAAAAGAGACACTTTGTGGCATTTACTTTCCTACAAAATTGTCATTCAAGTGAGAAATCAAGGAGCTGATTTAGGAAAAAACAGTAAAGAATAATAGGGATATTTATATAAATGTGAAGTATCTTGCAAGGAAAAAAATAAAAAGGAATTAATATAATTTTCTCAAAAATCCAGAATAATTTGTGTTGTGGAAGGGTTATTAGGGTTGAGAAAATAAACATTTCCTGTTGTGGTTTCTGCAAAATATCTCCAGTGGCAGTTTTAGAGTCATCTATAATTTGTGTTCTCTAGGGAAATATTTCTGTGATTACATATAGGTCTGGAAGTTACAGTAAGAATGTCTCTTTTGGATCAATGCGCCCTGGAAATCTTTATCTTCATTAGTTATAGCCTCCATCGTTTCAGGGCTCTGAAGGATACTTTTAAAGTATCAAGCATAGTCATTATAATGCAATAGGAAATAGTCTAATAAATTATCTGTTGTGTTATTTTTGCTAGGACAAATATTGGATGTAGGAAAGATTTATTAGATAGATATATTTGTGAATTTATCTTATAAATTAATTTTTGGGAAACTTGGTCTATTCTTCACACCAAGACCCCACAAGGATTTAATTAAAGGCCTATTAGTCAAACTAATTCCTGACATGACATAGGCTTATATTACACAAACATATTTGACTTTCCAAACATGCTTGCAGGATTTGGCATTTTGCTGAAAGGTACTTATTGATAAACATAATGGGGAGAAGTTACTGAAAATAAATGCTGGCTTCCACTGGACATATAAATTACTTCTATTACTGGTGCCTGAGAAAAAACTAACGTATTGTAGAATAATCTACTGGTATCAAATCACCTCTACTAAGACAGATGCAGAATATTGGAAATGGCCAATTTATTTAAAGAGCAGAAAGATAAGGCCCACACACACTTCTAAACCAGACCCAAATTTTGAATATGTAATATGAACATGAAAAGTAAGTCTGTGTAACATAGCTAAAGCAAAAAAGCATCAGAATTGTGGCACCATTGGCAGCAGTGCGGACCTTGGAGTCAGGACATCAAAGCTTCCCTCCTGTCTCTGTCACATATTCTCATAAGATACTGGAATCTAAGCCAAGGTCTTATTTGGACCTTGCTTAGGACCTTGTGATTGTGTAGGTCTGTGAACAAATCAGGCTTAGTCTGAATCTTTCATCACTCAAATACAGAGAGCATTGGTTATCATATCTCTACAGGACAATGAAAATTGTGCCATTTCACCCTCACCTGTAAATAGGTACTACAGCATTTCCAGCTGCTTCTCTCTTCATGGTTTTCAGAACAGGGAAAGGTGGAGTCATAATGGTGTTTAGGTCTCAGCTTTGCATTTGTACCAACAGCACCAGTGGCTGCAGTTAGTGATGGATAACTGCGCTGTGAATGAGCCCACTGTTGGAAGTCAGACCTAGCAGAAGTTAATAAGAACAAATGTAATGTCAGCCCTTTCAGCCGGGGGGTTTGTATAGTGTGAGTGGACATTGCTGAGCCTGGTTTAGGTTTAGGCATTGCTGATCTGCCTTGGGGTCTATTCTAGTGCTGGTTTCTTTGACTCTCTTAGCTGTTTTCACACTGAGGTTTTGTAGTGACTGCTGCTATATCGTATCTCAGCTAATTCAGCAAACACCTTGGTGCAATTAGAAAGCAGATATTCCCCTATCACATCTAAAATGAAGCTTATTTTAGAGCTTATTGGCACAGAAAGTATTTTGCTAACCTCTTACTCCAGAGCCACAGAGGTAGAATTCATCAGATTAACATTTTAGCTTTGCGGCTTCATCAGAACTGTCTTTTGCTGTCTGCATCTCCTGAAAGTACAGTGATCCCCTTCTAACACCCATGTATTAGCTCATGAGCACATCAGCCAAATTTTGAAGGCAGCCTTGCTTTTACCAAGGTAATAAATAAGGAAGGTTTGCTGCACTGGTTCCCATCTACAACTCAAGATCATATCTAAGCCAGTCAGCTCCTCGGTTTAAATCATGCTGGTTCAGTTTTGGCCAGTACAACACAAGAAGAGGCAATCCTTGCCCTCCCACTGCTGGCACACAGAATATGCTGATGATGGGTGAAGGTGCCACGTGTCACCCATGATGTGGCTCAGGCTTCCTCTGCTAACAAATTGCTTGTGGAGGACAATGGGTCTGAGCCAGCACATTTGGCTGGGTGGTTTTCAGTGAAAGCTTAATTACTGAAAAAGCTGTCTGCAACCATTTTCCTGCTTTCAGTAAAAGTATGGCTTCAGTTTTTAAAAGTTTGTCTAAAGAGGTATTAAAAAATCCCACTTTTTATCCAAACTAATCTTTTTTGGTAAAAATCTACATTTTTAAAAACTAAACATTGTAATTTTGAGATTTGTGATGGACAAAGAAATCAAAGACCTGCTCTCATCCTGTACCCCTAAAACACCCAATCCAAACATCTACTAAATTTGGTATTTGTTTTGTTTATTTTTGTTCATGGCACTTGGAACAGGATTGACCTTTAAAAACATCAAAACAAGCCAAAAAATATAGGCTGAACTCTTGCTAGTACTGCAAAACCTGTTGTAGAGCCTTCAGTATGGAAAATGTACAGGAAGAGGAGTGGAAACTGGGAGAAATTATCATCGAATTAGATAGCTATAGGGGTGAATAAAGTCATTGACTATAGTCTTAGCCCTTCCCTAGACAAAATAACTCCCCTCATCAGGTAAAGATTAGCCTCCTCCTCAGTAGGGCCAAGTGTATGAGGCCCTCACTTTGACATAGTGAGGACTGGAGCATGACTCCCTTGAGTAGCCTGGGACAGAGAGAAGTAAAAGGACAACTAATAGCACTGAAACTGGAAGTCGGTGTTTTATTTCAGACCTGAATTAAGGCAAAAGAGAGAAGCAGAAGATGTTGGCTCTTGTCCTGACACTGGTGGTGAAAGTGAAGGCTGTTTCAAGCCCTG
This sequence comes from Loriculus beryllinus, assembly GCA_039877255.1. Lineage (NCBI taxonomy): Eukaryota > Metazoa > Chordata > Aves > Psittaciformes > Psittacidae > Loriculus > Loriculus beryllinus. The sequence continues at coordinate 11,174 of JBCJKH010024641.1, read as the reverse complement.
CAGTCCTCTGTGAGAAATGAAAGGAAATTTCTCTGCAGGCTTTAATGGAAAATGTTCTCTGCTTTTCAGTCTCATTCTTGCTGAAAATGGAAAATTATTCTAGAAATTAAACTTCAATGGAAAACAGGATTTTTGAAACTTTGAACTCGTCTGTTTTCCAGGAAACCCTACATTAATAGCCAACATTATTAGAGAGGCCAGATGAGTCATGAAAACCTCAAGACATTTTGAGCATGAACTAGCAGAAAATGAAAAAGAAATAAATTGTATTAGAAAATTTTTTAATTTGCTCTGTAAATGGCAATAGTATGGAAGATTTAAGTGAGTTTGAATCACTCATTCCAACCCAGAAACTGAGACTGAATTCTTCTCCTAGCCCTCCGGGTGACAGTCTGTTGCAGTCACCTGTGCTGAGCCAGTTCACACCAACCTGCCCTTTGGCCCTAAATCTCATGATGTTGTTGGGTTTGACCATAATCTCTCCCTGTGCCCCAGCCAGTTTAAGAGCAGGACTTCTGAAGTTTATAGTGATCACAAAATCAAGACAGAATTCATACAATGTGATTGCAGTGCAACTTAGTTTATACCGTACTGGAAAGAAAATGATACCTTACTAAAGCTAATAAAAGCAAAAGAGCTTATCCATTTCTTTATTTTCACCTGGCTTCAGCTCAGGGACTAGAATTTATTTGTGGCAAATGCATGTAAGTCTCAGACTTAACTACAATTCATTCTTTTAAATCTCCTTTCTGAAGGGTTACAAAATCCTCAATGAAAAGCCTCAGAAGAACACTGTCATTACTCATGTGCTTGTAGGTCCATCTACCTACATACCCATCATGCTACCATCTTGTCCATCAGTTGTCAGCTCTTCATCTCAAGGCTTGTAGGGGTTAAGGTGCTCTTGCAAAGTGAGAGATGTCTTCACACCAGCAGTCCTGGTGACTAAAAATGCTAAGGGAAATACACCGATTTCAGAAGGCGCTCAAGCATCTTTACGGTCACAGTAATTCTTCATCTTCAGTTGTCTTCATCACTTCTTGGGGATTGATTTTTGGAATTAAATTATTTCTTTGTCCTTTGCCAGATAGTTGTGTCGCAGACATTAATGTTTCCTTTTTCCTGGGAACAATCTGCTGTATCCGAAGGTTGTGTACTAACTTCCACTTTTCCTCCTCATTTTTACTGTCATGAATGTTGTCAAAGGTATTGCCTTTTACTGCCACAGCCCAGAATCTTGAGGGCAGTGCTATTAGAAGTCTGTGTCAAAGATCCGGGTATCCCAGAGAAAGATTGCTCCTTCCAAACTCCTTTAGAAATACCAATCAATGTTGCCATCTGGAGGACATACGGCTTTACAGTAGACCCTGTTTCCATTTCATACGGCTGCTGTGATACCCCCATTATGAAAGCCCAGCTCACCGCAAACTGTTGTTATTCTGCTTTTCATGTCACAGATTTTCTTCAGTTCCTTCTGCAACTGATTAAATTTGTTAGGGTTTTTTTTGTATGTTCCGTGAAGCCTATCATTATTGTATTATTTTTACATCTGAGAAATTGTTACTATTATCATTATTAAATAATAACAACCATATCTGATATCTTGATTTGACAGAAACACACACACACACACACAAAAACCAACCCAATCCCTGTGTTTCCTTTACCAAAGATTTCTGGTCTCTTGGAAAAAGGGATTTTCTCTCAAAGCAAGGTCTGTGCAGCACTGCAGACTTGGAGCAGGCGAAGAAAGCAGAGCTCTTGCTTGTTCTCTTTAGGAAAGACAAACAGTAAATTTCTCATGAAACTAGCTCATGGAAATAAAGCATGGAGACAGAAATGGTTTTCACTGTCATAAATTTAACCCATTCATTTGAAGTATTCCTAAAGGTATGATATCATCTCCTGTCAGAGGTACAGATATTAGATATCTAATATAATCTAGTCTGCTTCTACAGCCTGTATGGCAAGTGTGCTGTCTCTATGGGAGGGTTTATAAAACCGATCTAGACATTTGATGTAGGAAGGAATTAAGAGCTCTCCAGAGGTGTGAACCTTTCTCCACTGACTTTAAAAGGGAGGGTCTAAGAGAAGTGTTTTCAAGGAGATATTCAATTTTTAGATAGCTGAAGGTAACACGTTGCGGTCAAAGTTGGGTTAAAACATTTAGATATCTTAAGACGCTCTCATCACTAATATAGATCAAGGCAAGTCCTGCCTGTTCTGGGCTGAGATAGCAAGTCCTTTGCAGTATAAAGATAATATTAACCATTGCAATTCTAGAACTTCTGTAGTTGGTTTTGTAATGATTTTATAAACAACCCCAAGTTGCGTGTGTTTCATACCAGGCACTCCAAAGAAATTCACTACTGTGGTTCACCAGTAATTATCATGCCTTTTATCACAGACGTGGTTTTGCAGCTTTTCACCAACATGTACCTGATATTCTTATTTATGCTGAAACTTCATGCAATAACCAGAAATAACCCATCTGAATTTTCTGCTTCTGAACTGCTTTCTCTTCACTCAGCTTATTTCATGTCTGACATAAAGTCTGTTAATCCAAGAGATTTCTCCTGACTTCCGTGAAACCTGGATGTAGGCGAGTTTCCCTTCTTGTGCTTTGGTTGAGATTGGGTGGAGGAGATGTGGTTGATGTGACCATTTCAGCCCCTTGTATCTGAATTAACTAACCCTGGGCAGCATTCTGAATAAGAAGCTTTTAAGAAAGGCACTCAGCATAAAGCACCATAAGTTACCTGAGTGTTACTAGGAATAGATAATAGTGCTGGAAACGACTATCAGAGGTCATCTTTTCTACTTCCTGCCCCAAGCATGGTTCAGCTCTGCCTAAGCTTCTTGGTCAGATGTTTGTTTAACCTGTTCTTAATGGCCTCTATTTTCAGAGATCCAGACAACCTCTTCCAGGCTTTTGCAGTTCTTCCTGTTTAAAAGAGCTGTTCTTTCCCCCTAATATTTTATCCAAACCCTTTTTCTGCAGTATCAGCCTATCACTCCTCATCTTATCCTCCACTGACACAAAGATAGAAATTGCAGAGTCAAGAAAACAGAGACAGTTTGAGACAGAGACATCAAACGCAGTTGTCAGTGTCAGTTTGGGCAGCACAGATGGCCGCTCTTCAAACACCAGTCAGCTCAGAAAGTGATTTCTGGTTCTCAGTGGAAACAGCATCCCCAAGCTGTTGCATCCTGTGAGCTCCCTGGGATAATAGCTTCCAGCGATGTATACTACCATGTGCATACTTCAGTGTGCCAAAGCTCCCATGACCTGAAGTAATAACTCGAGCAGACAGTGGCAGAGGATGGATATTGCAAGGTTCAGTGGGAGTGGTCCTTGTAAAAATTAATTGATTTTAGAACAGATTGCATCCCAGAAGATCTTGACAGTAGGATCCCAGGAGGAAATGGGCAACCATCCATTCCGTAACCTCCACAGCTTTTGTCAGCTGGCAAGTTAGGTTCTCTGCTCCATAGGGTGTTTATAAATCCTATGTAGAAGCCTTTCTGGACACATATAGAGACATATGGAGACCTCGTGTTCCCTGGACTAGGCTCTCCTATACTCCTTCTTATTTAAAGGAATGCCTCTGTTCCTAGCTGACCTTTTAGTGATTCATGGAGTATTCCTTCAGTATTCTTGTTTTAAATTTGGAATGCAAGTTTAACAGGGACAGTTTTGTAAACAGAATGACATTAATCTCACAGAACTGAAGAATTTATTTTAAAGGCAATATAATTTCTTATTTGTTTTCCTTCCAAGTGGTCTTGTAAATGTTTTTATTCTCTACTTGCTATAATGGTGTTGAGTACAGTTCTAATTAAGTGCTCCAGTTTCTACTTTTACGTATTAGTTGTCTTAGTAATACCAGTTTGCAAATAGTGTGAAGTTGGAAACCTTGGTGTACCCACACACTTTCAGCCATGTTGTGATATAGTGTCACTTGTATCTCTCAAAACGTGCTATACAAGGTTTATCCCATGGCGTGCCTCAGAACACTGATGGAAACTGAGGCACAGGGCAATAAAGTGATTTGGTCCACCAGGACTCTTCAAGCCATGGCAGAGATAGGGACACCCTCTAAGAGCCTTCCTGTACTTCTCTATGTGCCTGTGGTCATCTGCCTGTGGTCCTCAGGGATTTAATGATGCTTGCAGCAATTCTGTGCCTTTGTTTCTGCCACTAAACCGTATGTCAAATTCAGCTGAAATTTTCCAGTTCTTTGAAGGGCATGGACAGGGCCCTTGTGTGCATCTCCAGGTAGATGTCTGGAGAGGCTGGCACACACTGTGCCCACATCAACAAAACCCTCGATGGAGCTACTTTCAGCTGCCTTGGCAATTACAATATTTAAGGGAATAATTTTGCTATCACCACTGTTTTCTTTTGTATCCCTACCTCCAAACAGAGCAGTATTTCACCCTAAATGTAACGGGTTGTCGCTTTCAGAACAGTACATTTGCCTCCTCTGTGGGTGACTTTGCCATTTTTGTCTTGTTGAATACTCTCTGTAGGAGGATGATGAATGATTGCAGAGCAAAGTGAAAAAAGAAGAAAAAAAATAGGCTGAAATCAAAATGTTTCAGCTTTGTTGAAAAAACACATTCCAATTGAGCCAAAGAGGGGTTTTCAAGGAAGTCTCCTAATGGCGAAATTGTAATTGTGAGCAGAGGGAATTGTAAGCTGCTCCAGGGATTGTGTAAAAATATTTATCTTTGGAAAGGATCTTGCAGGAACCTTTTCCATAAACGACCCCCAACAGAGGTGCACTAACCCCTCCCCTCATCCCTGTGAGGATCTGAACATTTCTCAAGACTTTTGGGATTGGGTTTAGGAGCCTTTGGAGAGAAGCGTGCAGTTCTCACTATGTTCTACCACAAAATATTGCATTTATCCCACTTGAACGTGAAAAGTGTGTCTTTAATTTCCAGCGAACAAAGATTTGGTTTCTCATTCTGCCTTTTTTTCACCATGTATTTTCCAAACACACTTTCTTTTTCATTAATGTTCACCTTTAACCTATTGATTTGCTATAAAAACAAGCCCTTTTATAAAGGAAAGGTAAAAGGAAATGAGGGAAAACATAAACTCATTGCAAAAGTAAGGATTTCCCAGAATAAACCCACATATAACACAAATATATGATGTAGATTCTTTTATTGGCACTGTAAAAAAGAAGGCGGGGAAAAATGTGAAAATACATTAGGGACTTTAAAGCCAAGCAAATCAATTAGTCATTACTGACATAAATTTCCCCTTCTTGGGGACGTTCAACCTCCTCATATCCCATGGATGAACTCTAAAGCACCTGTAGTAGATCTGTTTTCAGTAAAGAGATTTAAACTACTGTAGATGTTTTTCCAAGGAAAATACAATGCTGACAGAATAATGCGTGGAAGAAGAGGCTGCTAAGGCAGCTGCTATAAATTGCCAGCATTGTAACCCCTCTTGCAACACGCCCAGCTTCACAGGATGTGCATTTGTTGATGCTCTACATATGGTTTTGAGTAAAAGTAATTCCCCCCCCTTTAACATGACGAAAACTAAACATGCCCTGCAATTGAAAAGGGAGGGTCCTCCCCTCCCTGAACACTGGAACAATGATGCTCATTTTGAAAAGCAGCATCACATTTTGACAAGTATCTCCACAACGTGGACAGATGGCTGCGGCGCAGGCATGGGTTAGATATGAGTGTTCCCAGCTGCCCTGGCAGGTCCTGGCCATGTGCTATGCTTAGGGCTCAGGTGGTGTCCCCAGGATGCTCAGCCTTGCTTTTCCTTCAGTCGGAGGTGGGTCTCTGGTAGTGTCCCCCACCACAGGCACATAGTGCTTCCCGTGGCTCCCTGTGTCTGCCAGGGCAGGGAAACAGCCACCCAATTATGGGAACCTCTTCCTCCATGCTGGTGTAGTTTGGCTGTTGTTTTCCACTCCTACATCCTTCTCCTCAGAGCAATTTTAGCATCTTAACCTTGGAGACAATAAGGTATTTGTAAACCTTTCTCTGTAGACAAAGCTGACGGTGTGCTGTTAGGTTGTTGGGGATTTTTTAAGCAAAGATTCTAATTTAAGCATTCCCAACCCTTTCTCCTGGTGGATGCATCCTAAACCCCACTCTTCATAGCTGGATTAATTTTCTGACAGATAATTTTCTCTGTTATCTTCACCATGTGGCTGCAGAAACAACTGCCAGTGGCTGGTTCAGCCCAACTACTTCTGCTTGGGAAATCACTGCCCAGGACTTCCTGAGTGAGTTTTGGACCCCTCAGGGGGAATTTGTGCATGCTGATCCCAAGGACATGAGTGCTCTGGATCCCTGAGCTCACAGAAATATCCCTGGAGCGGAAGTGTAAAACAGGCAGGGGAAAGAATATTATGGCAGACCCTATTTTCTGTGCGCCAAGTGTGCACCAGGGGAGTGCCAGGTGCTGGGAGAGAAAGAGTTAGGAGCATGAGAAGGCAACTGCCATGCTCCCCTTTCCCTACTGTTTCCCTTTGCAGGAACATTGCTTATCTTCTTCTCAGCTATTCTGCTCTCAACACCAAGGATTGTTTCTACTATGGCTTGTAATCCAGTGACTTTCCCATGTAAAATGCTTTAGCAACTGCAGCAATAATCAGCACCCAGATCTCTCCAACACCTTTGAGCAGATGCAGCCAAGCCAAACTCCTTGTTTGATCCCTTACGCCAGCAGCTCTTGAGCTTCCCCTTACATGACCACATCAAGTGGGCTGTGGATGCTTCTACCCTGTCCATGCTGGTGTTTCCTTTGAGGGCTATGAGTCTGAGCCTCTCCAGGATGAGGTGGGAGCTGATAATCCATCTTTCTTCAGTGCTAGTGCACCAACTGTGAGGGATCTATGCTGTGCAGTTTGTGGGCACAGCTCAGAAACAGCTCCCACAACAGTGCTTGTTGCATGGGGGAAGCCAAATCCTGGCCGTGGCAGAACAGCCAGGGTTCTGCAGTGAGCAGTGCCCCAGCACTGCTGGATCCATCTGCACACCAGCTTTATGCACTGCACAGCACTGCTGCACCCCAGGAGAGGAGTGAGAATAAGGGGGATGAACAAACTGCCTCTGGCATCAAGCATTAAGAGGGTTTCACAGCTTTGCAGGGGAATTTGCAATTTTTAGCCAAGCAACAATATTTTCTTATTTGCTTGTTTTAATTTTATTTTTCAAAATGAATAAGGATTATTTCCTGTAGAAAACAATTCCTATAGGGAAAAAAAATAAGACATTATTCACAAACACAGATACACACCATGCAGTTAGTGAGTATCAATGGAAAAACAATGCAGATGGATGTTGCTGGCTGTTTGCAATACGTGCCCAAGCCAGTAGCTCTGATTTGGTCCTCCCCAGCATGAATGTCTCAGGAGGCAAAGTCTCCCCATATGTTTCCACTTTCGAGATTCTGCTACCTCCATAGGGTAGGGATGCCCATGGGCAGGGACAGAAAGCTGGCAGGACCTGGGTGTGGTAGCTGGAGAATGAAATAGTCTTCAGATGGACAATATGTGTGGCCAGGCTGTGTAGGGCTGTAAGGTTTCCGCACGATGCCGCTTATCCCAAGGTTTGATATTTACCGGTTCGCACTTGCTGTATGGGTCTGTGACCTTTGTTTGAAACTTTTTCTTTACGAGTTTATTTTGGCTGGGCTCAGGCATTCATAAAATTCCTGGGGAATGGGAGGTTTGAAGCATGGCTTGTAAAAGGAGGAGAGGGGAGGTGGGAGAATGAATTGAGGAGGAGAGTTTTCCATTACCCTGTCATAGCCTCCCTAATGCGGGTCTTACGCCGCTGAGCTCCTCTCCAAACCTACAGGCTCCTGAAAAGAGAAGAGAGAAAGGGAGGAGGGAGAGGGAAAGCTTCCTTCCCCATTTGGGAGGCAGGATCCGACCCTAAGTAGATAGGTCTTTTTCCAGTTTCCCTTGTCAGTCATCCTTCTGCAGCTTTTGGTCTTCGCAGCAGGTCAGCGGAGTTGGTGAATAGCTCGGCAAGCACAAGGCATCTGAAACAAATTAGATCTCTTATAGCCACCCAGAGACTGATGATGGATGGAGGTCTGTATTTACAGCAAAACTAATTGGCAACATACACAGACATCCAAAAAAGTATATTATTTTGCCAGACTTTGGAGTCGCTAGGCCCTTTATTTTTTATTGCAGAACATTATACAGCTAGAGATAAAAAAGAACAGTGAAAGTTTTAAATCTAATAAAAGCATTTGACTGCAGAGTAAAAATAACATACACAGAGAAGTTTGATTTGGAATCGAATTTTATTAATGGTCTTTTCTCCACAAAATGTTTCCAATTAAAAAACAATTCTGAAGTGATGCACTAATAAACTGCTTTCCCCCCCCCCCGGACTAAGGACTTTTAAAGGCTGAGGTGGATAAAAAAAATCCACTGGATGTTATTAAAACATAATTTAATATAACCTAAATATAGTGCTTGCATACCACAGAGAGAAAGCCGGCTGGATAATTGAATTCGAAACAATGATAGTATGTTGACTTTTCAAAGAGAAATATTATCAGATTGCATGCTGCTGTTCAAAAGACAGGTCTTCTTTAAACACCGAGGCATGTAAGAAGCAATAAAGAGCAAAATCAGCCAGGTTTCACTGGACACCATGTGGCAGATTTAGATTTCTTAAAGGCATGAAGAGATGTGAAATTGAGAGCACACGGTAGATGAGCGGTCTGGATTCCAAGTCATTTGTTTGGTTTTTAGATGAATGGCATCTTTGCTTCAAAAAAGAAAGAAAAAAGAGAAGGGAGAATATATAGAGAGACAGATAAAATGGATATTTGCAGATACAGTCTCCAAAAAGTGTTTGACAGAACTGTGCATTTCTGTCTGTCCATTCATTTGGCAGAGACTGGCTATGAGTGACGAAAGCTTGTGTAAAGTGTTTTTCCCTGGCTGACAGCTTTGTTCCTGATATACATATTTGCATGAGAAATAGGTGAGCTCTAGAGAAGGTCAAACGCACGATGAGAAAGGAGGGGGCTTTAGGATGGGGAGGAGACTGTGATTCCCCTGACCACCTATACTTCTATCCCTTTCCCTATTTTTTGAAGCAGGGATGAGCAGAGACTGACCAGTCGTCTGCGTTATCATCTTCCTGTGCTAAAAATCCAACTTTCTCTTTGCTCACTCAGAGGACAAAAGAACAAGTTCCCTGCCCTACCCTAAACACAAGCATCAACAAAGTCTCCATCATAAGGAATTCTCCTCCCCAAGCCCGGACAAAGCCAGGTGCTACAGCAGGCACAGTGGGATCGGGAAGCACTCGCACCCTGTGGCACCTCTGCCAGCATGGAGCAGGAAAAAGGGATTGTCCTTGTCCCTAGGGCCTCATCCCACCCCGGCAGGGTGAAAACCTCTGTATGCACAACCATATAATTTGCATCCACTTCAACGCCCCTTTTCCCAGTGTGGGGGGATCTTAGTGCAAATAAGAATTAGATTGATGATCTTCCTTCAAAGGATTATTCCTGATCGCTCATTATTACTATTATTACAGTGTTTGCCAGGGTGGGTTTTCTTATTCTAAGCTTTTTCCTTTTCTCCTTTTTTTTGCTGCATCTGGGAAGCTGTCCTTTGTGTAAACAGCTATCAGAGCGAGCAGGGGTATGTGATCCATTAGCTCTGCTGAAAACACAATCATTGTGTTATTCCAAGCTGATGAAAATGTCCTCTGTAGTTTTCTCTCCCGATGTCCACATGCCAATCAGTGTTTGTCAGTGATACAATTTTCTCACATAAACACATCCGTTGTGCAACTTCCACCCTGGGTAAATGGATATAATTCCAAACCCAAATAACGCACTTGGAGGGGAACAAGAGATTAGACAGGCAAGGAGGTTGAGAGGGAGCGGAGGGAAATGAAGCTGCAAGAAGAGACCAGCTTTAATTGCAAGGGGGCTAGACAGAAAATTCTTGGGAACAGGCAACACGGCTGGTTTATTTCTTCATATGGCAAAAAAAAAAACCACCTGGGAAGGCGAATAGTTGGGGCGATTCTTTTAATGAACATTTAGTGAAGGAGGACCACCATGAATTGCTGAAAGAAGGATGGCTGTTGTTTATAGTATTGGGAAAACATTTCTTTTTCCCAATTTGAAACAGAATAGACAATGCTGTGTAAGTGGGGAGGTGTCATTTCCCCTTTTTCACCAGAAGGCCTGTTCAGACGTGCTGCATTTTTCCCCCCTCCGTGTTCAAAGCTTACATAACCTCTGGGTAATTGTATCTTTGAATCCAATATTGCAGATTCATGCAGAAGAATGTTTTCCATCCCATAAGTTTCCAGTGCGTTTGTGTGTCTGTGTTTGTGTGTAAGGACATTTGTGAAATAAATCTTTAATTTACATGAGTCCTCAGACTTGGCAGAGCACGGCTGTGCCATGTGCACTCATGCCACATTGGTCCATGACTGTATGTAGTGTATATTTAAATGTATACCCTGCCTACACGCTGTACAAAAGTCATGTGTGTACATTAGAACGTACTATATGACAGTAGAAAATGTGTCTTTCCTTCAGAGGAATGTATTAGATGTGATACGATAGGGCAATTGTGATCATAGGCTGGTGTGAAAGGAGGTAAAAAAAAGTCTATGGGTATGTGTGTTTGTGTGTGTATACATACACCGTGTGTATTTATACATGCACCTCTGTGTGTGTCTCTAGGTCACAGCCCTTGCAAAACTGAAGTCTAAAAGGGCTGGTACATAAACCAGGATCTACCTCTTATCCTGAGACAGAGTAGGACCTACTAACCATTTCCTGAACCAATTCACTGTGCCAAAAACATGCTTCTCCATTTATATCTGTGTGCACTTCCCTCCAAACACATGAATTTTAACTTCTCCTTTGCCTTAGAAAAGCCAGCTTGGGTGATTTCAGAGGCAACCCAACCCCGGTGAGCCAGCAGCACAGTCCCCTGCCTTCCTCCTTAAGCAGGCAGATTGCAGGCAGCTGCCTGCACGCACAAACCATGCAGACCAGAGATGCTTTCTGCCTCTTTCCATCTGCACACCACCCTCTCCTTCTGCTGGGTTGGTGCTGCTGGGTTAGCCTGTGCAGGGAGGGTGTTTGCTGCAGGACAGCAGTGCCACAGCACACAGGTTGAGCATCACCT
>JBCJKH010024639.1:0-32555 GCA_039877255.1 Loriculus beryllinus | reverse complement strand
TATTCACTCTAGACAAGAAAATACATTTCCTAGTTAAGCTGAGAATGTTTTACATATTTACAATAGAAATGTAAACCCATGTTTTTAATTAGTAACTTCCACTTCAAACATTTTTTAAGGTGCTTAATTAAGATAAAGTAATAGCATACAGACATATTGAAAATTACTGAAACCTCATAATGTGTCGCTGAAGTAAAATATATCTGTGATTTCACAATTATGGTTATAGGACTTGAACAAAAATAAGCATTACGAAAGCCATACTGCTGTCAGACTGGGAAGCCTAAACACAGGATATTAAAAAAAAACCAAACCAACAACCCAAATAAGGTGAAAACTTCTTTTGAAATTTGTCACATGCATCTTTTAACTGAATGTATACACAGCAAATGTATATGCAATAAAAAAATAGATTTACAAATCCGTACTGACATCAACTGACATGTTTCAGTTTGGAGATCCATCATGAAAACTATATATGTGTACTTTTAACACCATATTGACATTTCCACTACTTCATTGACCAGACTTCAGAATAGGTTGCTCCCATCTAACTACAGAACAAAGCTACCCCCCATTGCCTGTGAAGTCTAGACAGATTCCTCCTCTGGACAATTCTGTCTTTCTTAAGTGCCTGTACGCTGCACTTGTTAACCATAAAAGGATCCTAAGCAAAACAGACTTCTACTTTAACACGGTCAGAGATCAATAAATTTTATGTAAGAAATTCTGAGATGAACTTTGCAAGACCTCAAGTAAGTGGTTCAGATGTTGACAGAAAGGAAATAATACATTTCTCCCCATAAAATGGTTATCTTTAACATCAGAAGAACTGGTGGCCAAGAGTTGTCATATGGAGTAGCAACAAGGTTTTCTGAAGATAAGCACCTTGACTTTCTTGGAAATTTATCATGATGCATGCCCTACAGGTACTTGAATTACAAGTTAGTAAAGTCATCACAGAGACATTTCCATATGAATTTCACCCTTTTTAGAGCACAGCTGGATTAAAAAAGGGGCATGTTCACACCTTTGGGGAATATGTAGTCCCTGATCCAGTCTTTCTTATATTTCCAGTACTTAATAATGCTTTATGTTGACAGTATTTTTTTTATGTAATCCCTAAAATACATTACTGGAAAAAAAAATAAAAATCATTGCCTTGATAAAATAATAATAATAATAATAATAATAATAATAATAATAATAATAATAATAATAATAATAATAATAATAAACAACAACAACCAAACCAAACCAACAAAAAAGAAGGAAAAAAATCAAGGCCATTTACTTTGGCCTTTGCTCACTGCCCTGGATAAAGACAGGAGTTTGTTCCTTCCCTGTTTTTTTTTTTTTTTCTCTGCTCTTGCATTATGCTCTGAGATAAAAGAAGCTGTGACAGTATTTCCAGGCAAATATGCTTCCTCAGTCATCTGTGTCATAGCAAATTGATAGAGTTCAGAAAGCCACACAAAAATGTAAAAAGGATAGACTGTTCCCCTGTTAAAAATCCACTGGAACATGACAATAAATTGGACTTATTATAAGAGATAAATATTACAAAGTGAGAGACATGTAATCTATATATCAGAAGAAAAAGCATGTTAATATATTATTTGATTACAGCTTTTTAAAGTCTATGTTCCTATCTCATTACGCATACATGCATGAGGGGCAGAGCTAATGTAGGCTTGGAATTTCCAATCCTTATGTTATTTTAGTGTTTCACATGCAGGAGTTACCAACTTTACTGATCTGGGAAAAAGAGCATAAGCCTTCCAGAACTGCAGATCTGTACTGTCAGGTATACAAGCTGCCACTGTCTTGTTTTCCAAAGACTAAGTGCAGAGAAGGACATAAAAAGTTCACCAACCACCTACTCTATCCTTCTGCTCCTTATGCCCACACCTTTAACTGCTGTCTCAACAAAAACATGCTTACTTAAGTCTGTTTAGTGAAGCAGTTGACTAGGCATAGGACCACCTTCACATACAGTTAGTAGCAATTTTGCAAAGTCTCCGCACTGCCACAGCATTCTGTACTGCATAATGATTGTCTCAAGACTTTTCTTAGCATCTTATATATTGGATTGCACGTGCCTCACAATCTGGCTAACATCTGCTTTTCCTTAGAGCCCCACAATATAAGAGATGTAAATTTTCATTTGTTATGTTTTTCCAGCTACTCACATATTCACTTAAATAGTCACAGGGACATCTTTTGAAGTTATCACTTTAAATAGCTAAAAAAATGCTGTTCCAAGTGAGAATTCTGTGTTCTCTCATGTGTATCTGTCTGGAAAGCGTTCACAGACACTTTCACACATTCTACTACAAGTGTTGTTGAGTAAACTGCTGGCATTTTACTAACATGAGGAATTCTCTCACTCTTTCACACAGCTGCTATCTGAGGATCTGGTAGCTATTTTGAAGATTTGGCTCATCCAGTTTTAAAATGTTTCAAATTGCAAGTTACAACTGTTTAGTATACTTGATTTACAAACCTTTATTCTTCCCCTGCTGCTGGGTGATCATAGCCAGCTTTGCGTTGCACTACTGTATCCTCTCTCATAACAGTACTCTGTGGGTGGAATTAAATGGGATGTAGAGTGGATAAAAAGTTCTCATCAACTCAAACCACACACAAACTTATTTTTTGTTAAAAACCACAATGTCTAATGTTAGAGAAGGTGGGAGGTGTTTGGTTTATTTGTAACTTACATCTATTCAAAAGTCCTATTTTAAAAAAGCAAATATTTCACTCACTATTGTAAGAGATAATACAAATTTAATATGGGATCTTCATTTAAATTGAGTAGCTGCGTGGGAGATTTAGCATCTGAGAGCTATTGCTCAGCTCTCAGCCTTATCAATAGTACAATAAATATCCTGGACTTGCAACTGGTAGCATATTTATCAGTTTGTAATCTGATGGTTTATTCCTCCCCTTCCAACCTACCTAATCAGAATGATACATTTGATGACATTAAATCAAGATAAGCATGGTGATATATCATTGCATGCTATGATTAATTTAATTTTGAAATAGTGCCACCCAGATTGCTAAATCTTGTACTGAGCAATTGTCATTGAATCAATCAGTTGGACTTTCCTGAGGACAGATGAAAAATCTTTTTGCTCAATACCTTTTTTTACAAAAACGCATTTTTAAAAAATAGCTTAAAGTATTTTGTTTCATAAATTCCACTCTCAGATGAGTCCACACTTCTCACAAAGGACTATGATAAATATATAGCATAGAAAATACTGAAACTCTGAATTGAAGAAACTGCCGTCTAATCCAAATTACCTGGCTCGAGAATTTAACAGTTATGATGTTCCCTGCTTTGTAATACTCCAATAGTTTAAAAGGATATAGATACAGGATTCTATCATTTCAGCAGCTTCTGAGAGTAACCACTAGGAATAAAGAAGACTAAATTCAAACCCACTCCCTTCAACATATTTTTTCCAGAGCTAAAAGTAACAAACCCCAAAGATTAAAAACATGCATATGAAAAGAGGAGATAGCAGGTGAAGGTTCTCATGTTCACTTCAAACAGTAACTGATGAGGACTCAGACTGTAAACTTTCAAGGCAGAAGGTACCTCGTTATTTGCAGCATCCATCCTAATCTAAGAGCGCTGATCCTAACCAGAGGCAGGATTCAACTGTTTTTAAGGAAATATGGACTGGACAAGCTGGGTAGACAAGACAGAGGCTGTTCTTCTGTGGCAACTTTCACCACGCCAAAGGTCAGAGTAACAAAGGTGCAGGGACACTTGTGGCTCGCTCCCTCTCAGCTGTTCATGCGGCATCACTGGCGAACGGGGGAAAGAGCTCACAGCTCAGGAGAGCATTACAGTTCACAACTGCGAGATGTATAGAACTAATGCAAATCTCTCTGTTGAATGACTTTTGTAGCTCCTGAATAAAGGCCCCATGCCAACAACGACTGTAGGGACCTAAGTCAGGTATTACGACCAAGCATGCCCCAGCTGAGCAGAAGGGACAGAGCGGTTCTCAGAGGAAAGAGTCTTCTGTGCTCTCCCCTCCATTCCTCGGGAGAAAGGAGGGAAGCAACGAATCCATCGCGCATTTATCTATTGCATTCATCACCTTTATCCCCGAGACAGCACCAGTCTCCAGGTGACTTGCAGAGCCTGGCCTCTGCAAGTCACCTCTGCCACAGTCCCAGCTCGGACAGCAGAGAGGGCTGGGACTAGGGCAAAAGAGAGGGTGCCATTTGGGACAACATCTAACCACAACGCCACCCTCCGTCATCAGCTTTTTGGCATGAGGTGAACTCACGGAGGTTTCCCAGCCAGAGAAGGGGAGAGTCTGCCCCCGGCCCGCGCGGCAGTGCCCGGTATCTGCTGGGAAGCACCAAGAACACCCCATCCCCGGCTCCTCCTCACCTTGTAGACATTAATGGGGATGTCAATGATGATGTGGAGTAGGTCGCCCAGAGCCAGGCTGGCGATGAGGATGTTGGGGCCGTTCCTCATGCACTTGTTCTTGTAGATGATCCGCAGCAGTGTGGAATTGCCGATGATGCCCAGTACGAAGACAAGGCAGGACACCACCGTGTTGATGTACTTGAAAGTCTCCTTAATCTCCGTCTGACCGGTGCACATGGGGGGCGAAGCCGAACGCGGCCGCCCGCCAGCCGCCCCCCCGCCCCTGGGCAGCGCGGCCGGGCGGGAGGCATTAGGCTCGGCGCCCCTCACCGCAGGGGTCCCGGACGTCGGGCTCTGCCCGCCCGGGCTTGGCGAGCGCACGGACCCGTCGCCCTTGGCGGCGGCGGCGCGGCAGCCGAGGAGCAGAAGCAGGAGGAGGGCGGGCAGCCGCCACGGCCGGGTAGCGGGCATGGCGCGGCTGCACGGCTGATCCCCCGCCGGGAGACAGCCGCGGTCAGCGCCGACCTGCGCGGAGAGAGAGGACCGGGCGTCAGCCGCCGGGACAGCGAGCCCGGGAGGGCGCCGACTCCCGGGGACGGAGCCGGGGCGCTGCGGGCCAGCGGGCGGGGACTGGCGGCGGGGCTGGCGGTGCAGCTGGCAGAGCAGCGCTGGGGCGAGAAACCCCCTCCAGAGGGAAAACTGCCTGGCGCCGCCTCGCTCTGCCACCCGCTCCTCTCCCCCTCACCTCGCTGAGCGGAGCGGAACCGATCCTGCTCGCCCGCCGCCTCCGGGGCTCTGCCTGCTGAGCGAAGGAGACGCGCCCCGCCGGCTGCCTTGTCCCAGGCTCTGGCTGGCTGCTCCTCTCCGTGTCACCGGAGCCGGCTGACGCCGCTCTCGGACGATGGGCAGGCACCCCGGGACACAGAGCAGGGAAGGACGGAGCACTCGTAGCAAGACCCAACTGCCGTGGATAAAGTCACGCCGGCGGAGTAGGGTCCCCCCTTTTCGAAAACGTTCAACAGCATCTGGCCCATCAGTCACTGCCAGACCCCACCCGCAGCCTCCGCCCTCCCCGCCCCCCCGCCCCGCGGAGCCCAGCGCAGCCCAGCCTCTCCGCCCGCCTGCGGGCCCCGTCGCCCCTCCCCGCTGCGCTGTCGGGAGCAACTCCGCCGAAGCGATCGCTGCCTCGGTACCTGCCGGGTGTGCAGTGGCGACCTGCGGGCTTTGCAGCCTGCCGGCCTCGTCTGGTGCTAAGTTAGCTGCGGCAACCTAATGAAGTAATTTTGCGGGTTTCGAAAGAGTGTTTTAAATCAGAAAGGACTGTTAGAAGGGGTTTTGGCATTGTTAGAGGACGCCTGGGGGGGAGGAAAGAGGGGTTTTCCCCCCTTGTCCTCTGGAGCACTCATTCCCAGTAGCTGGATAAGGTGTTCACCCTCTCGTTTTATTCTGCTCTGCAGACAACCCTCACTCACACATCCACAGTGGCATACGTGCTGCCTGTGCAACTACTACGTGTTTAACGCTTTAAAGCGCTTCACAAACCGAGGTACTTTTATATTCTTCTTATGTTAGAAACAGTATTTTGACTGTTCTGAAGCTGACGCTTCGGACAGGCATGGCAACGCATCTGATCTCCGCGAGCTCGTTCCAGTCCTTGTGCCTTTCAGTGAAGCGTAAGAGTGAAGAGATTAGCACAGGATTTTATGGAGACTACGAACAGCCTCTGAGGATTGGAAACAATCGCACGTCTAACTAGAAAGAGCTGAATTTAAAGCTGTTTTCCCGCATCCCTGCATACCTTTTTTTTTTTGTTTGTTTGTTTTGTTTTTTCTTTAAATCATTCTGGAAGCTAAATCATATTCAGAACATGAATGTATAAATGCGTCAATACAGAAGTCACCTAAATTATTGTCATACTTGTAGGGGAAAACACAGAGAACCAAATGTTTCTTTCAAAAATTGCTGGTCTCTCATCTTTACAGCATCTCCTGCTAACACCTTCTTGAGCTAATGTAGCAGGCAGCCTTTTCTCATCTTCATTTAGCTTCCTTTTCACATCTCCATCTGCATTTAAAAGCCTGCTGTATTGAGCCCCTTTTTCTTTTTTTTAAAATGTTTAAATTTTTTTATTTTTAAATTCTTGATCTTTTGCTTAATTAGGCTGGCACACTCATTTTTAGTCCACATTTTATATTACAGTATTTGTGAAATGAAGGCACTAGTGTCACTTCTAAACTGTGTGAGGGTAGCTGGAGGTTGGTTGCACTCCAGCTGGAATACTGTCTTTTCAGGTTCAGGCTTTTTCAGACTGTGCTTTGCAGCAGGATTCACTTTGCAGCACTGGGGCTGATTCCTCTCCCAGTGACAGAAATGTGAACGTAGAATAAATCCTGAGCCCTGGGACTTTAACCAAAGTCTTTTCAATTTTCAGTTCTGCATTTTCTCAATTTCCAATTCAGTCACCCATAAATAAACAATGTTTTGCTAAATACAGTATTGACTTTTATTAGAGAATCTTTGCACTAACTTTTAACATTAACATAGCATTAACATGCCTTTTACTTGCAAGATTCTTGTTAAGCCTCAAAGGCTTCTGTGCTGCTCCTGACCAACAAGAAATAGATTTACACCGCACTGATTTATTTGCTAACATTTTTGTTAGCACAACTCCATGAAATAAGTTTGCTACAATTTAGTAGCACCACCATTGATGCCACTTCCTTCAGCTTCAGAAGTTTTAGTAATAGCAACTTCGTTTCAGAAATTTTTAGTAATAATGTATACAGATCTCAGGACAGCTGCTGCTACCCGAAGCACATTACTCTGTAATACTGCACAAAGTAGGTCTATGTGATAAGGCACCGAAGCTGTTTCTTGCTGTAACTAGGTAAGTTTACCACTCTTTTTGTTATTTCTCTGTTTTTTCAGAGAGTAGAATACTTGAGAAATTTAAAAGAGTATGCGTTGTGGTCCAAGTCTGCTTTAATTAATGGAAAAGTAAAGGCAAGCACAGTTTTACAGAAATTCATGTAAGGATGAAGATGAGATCATATTAACCGCTGAGACCACAGTGGACATCTTTGCAACTTAACTGTAGTTTAAATGAAGAAGCAACTAACAGAGTTAATCTAGATTGCAACAAGAAAAAATAATCTGTAAATAACCAGTGCCCCTTAAGTGACCTCTGCTAGTTACGCTATGAAATAAATTACTTACTGAACTGTATAGAATTCATTATATAAGATTATGCAAACTGCTACTAGCCTATATTTTTTTTTTTTTTTCTAGAAAGCAGAAACACCCATTGTCCTCTGTAAAGTTCACGTTTGTACAAAACAGAGAAAGCTGGGCCACCATCTAAAAGATCCTCCAGACTGTGTGACACTCATTTTATTATATTCTGCACTTTCAGTGCATTCCATCCCACAGGCTATTGACAATTATATGAACTACAGCAAGTCACTATTTTAATTCCAAGTCAGATGCAACATTTCCATCAATACTTGCTAATGCTCTGAGTATTTTTATTTTTAATTGGGGGTGTAAAGCAAATAGACTGAATAACTTGTAATCACCACCAGAGTGATCTTTAACAACAGGAAGACTTTAAAGATTATTCTGTTACATGTAGTATAAATCATGGTAAGTGGTCACCATTACAGCACTAGAAAACCCTTTCATTAACAAGCATATGAGACACACCACAGGACTGTATATTTTAAGTCCTTATTGAATCCATGGGAATTTTGTCATGAGCTTGCAGGTACTTTTGCAAATTTCATTCACTTTCTGTTTATGTTGTTCAGTAATTAAGTAGCCTAGAAAATCTGCCTCATCAGACCTGCTTTTCCTTTCATTGAGTCTGGTGGAAATTTGCCTATTAACTGGGGCAAGTCTGGGACAACTAGAAAGAACATCTGTCTCAGTGTAAGCCACACATTAGATGCAGGAGGTCAATTAAAGTCAGAAAATAGTTTTCTGGTTTTTATAAGTTAACACAGAAACATTAACAATGGCAATTTTAAAGGAGTAAATGTACTTTGAGAAATCAAGAAATTAGGATATTGCAGTTTTGTAACTGCACATGTTAATATAGTGGGCAAATGGTACAGAAGAGTGACATGATCTGCCTCGTTTTTTCCCCTTAGTCTAAATTTATGCAAAAAATACTAAATTCTTTTTAGTGTGATGTGTAGCTATGCCTTGTGTCTTCTACAAAGCTAAGCAACTTCTATAAATTATAGCAGCATATTTACCTTATACCTAATCCTTGAAAGAGTGGAACAACAAGTATTTTATCATAAAAGGTTGCAATAAAACAATAATAGTAGATATCAAAAATGAAATATAAAGTTTGTGTGCAGATACCTGTTCTAATGTAGGTTACATTGTAAATGATTTCATACTTTATCTTAAAACAGCAAGATGGGAAACACTGAAAGGCAATCAAATTTGTACTAAGAAGAAATTTGTCTGTTTCTTATGCTCCTTATTAATATGAGTTCAAGGCTTTTACACAGAATGAAGTTCAAGTCTTTACATCAGGCTGGTTGCTAACTGAAATTTTATTTTCCCATCTAACTTGAAGATTTAAAATAATATGCCAGTTAGTAAAACTTAGTCCTCTCAACCTTCCTATTCAGCATCATCAAAGGAAATCACAAGGTAAATTAAAGTTCTAAAATTAATATAGCAGCATGTATTTAACTTGAGGCATTAAATATACTGACTCGCTGTCCATTAAGGGAAAAGCTACCAAAAGGGGTTTGGAAATGTAGCTGCAGGTTTGGAAGAGCAGCATTTCTGAATTTCACAGAAGTTAAAGACATGTTTTTCTATGCCACCCCGATAGAATAAAGGTGACCCAGTTTATTGTCAAATTCCAGTGCAGCAGGAGTTTGGGTCAGAATCTCTCAGGAAGCCTAGGTAAGATCAGTTGTTTAAAAAAATAGGACCTTTTTCAGCTGCTGGAAAATGTCTTCACTTTTACAAAGGAGGTGATAACCGACCGTACATTATGTTTTTGCACAGAAATCATTACAGGTCAGCCTTTCAAGTCTGAATTAAATTCATTTCCAGACAAAATGTCTAACCTTAAAAAGAGGTGCATTCATGTACTTACCCATGCTTGTCTGCAAGTGTGTCCATGTGATATAACCTCAGTGTTCCTCTGAATAGGATGAACCCACCACCACCTACTGACTTTAAACTACACCAGTAAAACCATTCAGTTAAAAAAATCACTAGAATAAAGAAATCCATACTGTGAAATATCAAAGGGCTGAGGAGAGATGACATGTGCAAGACACCTGGCTGTCCACAGGATCCTTTTTTGCTTCACACTTGGCTCTGTTCAGGTTGGTTCCAACAATCTCCAAGTCAAATTTATTACTGTAGGGTCAGTACTAAGTGGTGGTGATGAGACCTGGTTCTTAACACAAAACACTGGGGCTTTTTCTGGGCAGTAATATGGCTGCCTAACTGCTAAATCTCTGGGATCATTTGCTTGGGCTGGAGGAGACACTCACTTCTAATTAGGGAGTTGCTCTCTTGAGGGGACTTGATCTTAAGGGTCTTTTCTAACCTAAATGATTCCATCATTTTATGACTTTTAACAGACTACGCTGACAGAATGCAATGATTATTCACCCTGGGAAATAAGTAAGAAATAGTATTCAGATGTCATTTATCTCAGGAGGTAAGTGCTGCTTATGTGGATGACTGAAAGCTATTCAAACAGTCATAGTAACCTAGTAAAATCTTTCTGCAGATTTACATCCTTGGATGATATGTTTTTTTCTTACAAGACATAAAAATATCTTACACATGCAAATAGGTCCTTGCAGTCCAGACCTTTGAAGAAGTGCTTCACTTTTATTTCAAAAAAGAAAAATGTTGGATTGTGAATCAAAGCCAGTGCTTGGCCATTTTCTCAGTTTTGGTTGTTGACCATGGAAATAGCTGGGTAGCTTGTCTGATCACAATGTGGAGAAGGTCAGAGCACACTCTTTTCTGCAGTGGGCAGAAAAGGTGACATAAGTCCTACTAGATACCACATTTTTGGTGAGAGGTATTTGGGAGGCTCAGATCTATTGACCTGAAACCACAGTTTTCCAAATTGGTGCAGCTGTTCACTGAGATGGCTACTTTAACTACATTTTTTAAAGGTACTGATGAAAGATTTGTATTCTACATAGCATTTGTATTCTACACAGACAATCTGTAGTTACTATAGATGCATGTCTTTTCAGCACCTCATCAATATATCGAAAACAGGTATGTGTTATTGTTATCTTTTACATTTTGCAGCAAAATCTAGTCTCCACCAATTAAAAAATGTGGTCATGGAGTAACACAACTTGTCCCTTCATATGGCTCAAACTGGGAATGTCAGTTTTACATGCATCTATATTTAGTGCTAGCAGATCATATGCTGTCAGCCAAGGGAAAACAGGAATTCTGTCTTGAGATGCTATTTTGTTTATAGAGGCCTCCGGAAGAAGCCTCAAAATCCGACTTTGTTATTGACATTACCAAGATGATTCTGGCTTCAAAACATTCCTGACATGTTTTACGTTATTTTTTCCCACTGAAGAATCTGTGTTTAAAGGTCAAAGTGGGTTCTTCTGTACAGGTGCACAACCACTATTAAAATAATCTGTTAACATAACCCATACAGGCATTGACTTGCAAACTTCAAGTCCTCCATGAAAGACAGACCACTGTTGCTATACAATGGGATCTTCTTGAATTTGCTGTCCTTTCTTCTCCCAAGTGCATTGGAGTTGTTTTGGTTTGGTTTCCTGTAATCCATTTTGGTTTTTAAACGCTGTGATTTTGTGTGACATCTTGTCCTGCTGTCTCTGATGCTTCAGTCAAGAAGATCCTTCAGTAGGTTTAGAAGACATAGGTGCTATAATCACTACTCTTTACAGAATCACATAACGATTGAGGTTGGAAGAGACTTCTGGAGATCATATAGGCCAACTTTCCTGCTCAAGAAGGGCTACCTACAGCTGGCTGCCCAGAACTGTGTCCAGACAGCTTTTGTACACCTCCGAGGATGGAGACTCCAAAACCTCTGTGGGCAACCTGTGCCAGTGCTCACAGTAAAAAGAAAGTGTTTCCTGACATTCAGGCAGTATCTCCTGTGTATCAGTTTGTGCCCATTACCTCTTGTCCTGTCACTGGACACCACTGGAAAGAGAATGGCTCCATCCACTTTACACCCTCCTTTCATATTTATATACCTTAACAAGATCATTCGTGAACCTTCTCTTTGCCAGGATAAACAGCCCCAGCTCTCTCAACCAGTCCTCATAAGAGAGTTGTCCCAGTCCTTTAATTATCTATGTGTTCCTTTCCTGGAATCTCTCCAATAGTTCATCTCTCTTTTGTACTGAGGCCAAGAGCTCTTGTTCCCAGCTTGCACAGACCTGTGCTCCATGACGCTCACTCCACTTGCAGCCAAGTAGAACATCACCTTGCTTGTTTTTGAGTCTATACATCTACGGAAAAGCCCCTATAGATGCTGTAATAGCCTGGTCACGTATTTGTTCTCAGATCAAGCCACCATTCTCTGAAGTGGACCTCTTTGCTCCTAGCAGCAATATGTTTTTTTATCTTCAGGAAATGGAGTATTCTTGTTCCAAGAGGACTCTCTAAAGCTACTTCCTGCTCAAAAATACATTTTGATTTCTCCAGGGAAGTTCTCTCTAACCTGTTTTTAGTTCTCTCCCATCCTTGACCTTTATGTATCATTTTCTATGACCTCACCTTCATGACCCTTCCTTCTTTCTTTGCTTTGCTAGAGAAGAGTACCTATATCTCTTTCTCTTAAGCTTTCAGGCCAGCAAAATCATATTCTCCCCAACATCAGTCAGAAATGAACTCCTTACAACTCCACTCACTACTTTTATTAAGCTAGAGAATTTCTGCCACTGGCATTATCTTTTTCCAAGTAAGCTCCCCTACTATGGCGCTACCTCAGTGTAAACTTCAGTTTTCCCTAATCTGCAAGAGGTGCAAATGTTGTCTTCTAGGTTCTGCTCTATTTCTTTTCCTTTGTTAACTGTTGTCTAAAGCTACTTACTCCACATTTCCATGAACTTTTTGGCTTTTACATCCAATCATTTAATTATTGCTTTTGGCACAGCTCTTCCTATAATATTTCATGTACTTTCTGTAGCCTTGACCTCATCTATTGAAATCTCTCTATCGAAGAACTTTACTGGAAACCACAGCCACAGAATACTGTTTCTTCTCTGAACAGCCTTCTAGTTTCTTCTCCAGTTCTCCTATTTTGAAGCATCTGAGTATTACATGAATGTATTCCAAGGCCCCGAGAGATCTCCAGACTCCCAGATTCACAGGCTAACAGCATGACACACATACCTGTTCTGACAAAACTGATGTTCAAACATTGCTCTACCTCTTACCTACCCTTCAGAGATTATATTTGCTGATTTGCTGACCTTTATTCTACTGCTTCGTTTTTTGCCTCTGATTAAGGACTCTGTAAGTAGGGAAAAAATTCACCAGGGTTTTTTTACCTGCAGATTCTAGGAATGTCCTTAAAATTCACAAGTATTTAGCATCTCGAAGGAAATCAAGTAGATGTGGTAGTTTTCAAGATTCTTCTGTCTTGCAACATTCTCATCATTTGCAGTTTGTATTGCTTATTTCTCATTCTCCAGTTTCCGTATTGTGGTAGACTCCCAGTGGCCTACAAACTCAACTCTAGCACACCTTTGTCTTCCTGTGTTCATTAATCTGCACAGCAGATCAAATGGTTCACTTATTTATTCTTGTGCTCAGTGTCCCTCTTTGGAGTGTTTGACATTCATATGCAACTGTCCTTTAGAATGGGATGATGTAAACCTTTAAAAATAACTGAACAGAAATTCACAGCATTGCATTACCACATGTTAACTGGAGTGTGCATTTAGTTTGGGTTAGCAAATGCAGCTCTGGGTACTTTTTGGAGACAGCTTTAACCCAGCTTTAACTCAGCCTATGGCCATTTTTACTTTTTTGTTTGTTTGTTTCTAGTCAGGATGGAAATTGTGCAATAATTATCTTTCATTTGGTTCCTCATCACTTATGCTTCGAGTTAGCATTAGAAGAAAAAGATTAAATGACAATGAAGAAAAGCAAGTGCAAATATTGCAGCTTTCAAAAGGGTCATTCTAATTTTGGTGAAATGTCAAAGAGGGCTTCGTTATATCTGAGCCATTTCCTCTATTCCTATTCATTGTCAGCAGATTGAACTTGCTTCTATTATGTTAAAGTACCAAAGTTGTAAATTTAAATTACATATAACCCATGAGCCCGTGTCCTTACCACAGAATCCTTGCCTGTCTACTCTAATGATGTGAATAAAGATCACTCCTTCTTCTATGTTAGACACAGAATGGCCTTGCAAAAAAGGCACTTTATTTTAGGGGGAATTTCATGGTTAAATGCAACTTACATCCTTCAGACATTATTCCTGTGCTTTTACATTGATGCAACTCTTCTTTTTAATTACTTGGCTGAAATGCACATTTTTTTCATAGTTGTGCTATGGCAGAAATCCAGATGTGAAGACCAAAAAGCCACGAGAATTAGGACAAAGAAGATAAGATGCCATAACATTTAAGAGTGCAATTGTAAATTTCTCTGCTGTATGACAACTTTTTTGTAGTAACATCCAGTTTGCCAAAAGTATCTTGTCAGTACAAATGTAACAGTTACAAATAACTCCTAGTAAATTTAAACCTTTTTTATGGACTAATAAGTGCAGAAGGGCAGATTTACTGCTGCTTATTAATGGTATAAGACAGTCGGGGTTAGTTAACGCTGCTATACTTCAGACCAACAAATGAGCCTGCTAATGTAACACCATGCTAGCCCTCACGTTTAAAAACAAGATACAGTCTACCCCTTTCTCATCATTGCTTTTGCAGCTGCTGTTTTAAGCAACCTCTTTGCCCCTTTTAACATCTTAAATCCCAGCAAGCTCAACAGGTGAAATATGAAACTGGTATATATATATTTTTTTGCATCCGGAGTGAAAAGGAAGGGAACACCTAGAGAAAAAATTCTTTCCCTAACTTTTCATGTTAGCTGCAAATGTGTAATCAGCAGTTCCTACCACATATCAACAGCTGAATGATGAATATCCTCTTAAGAATGTAAGCCAGACATGATTTCTGAGGGCTTCATGTCCTACCTATTGCCTCCTGCTTGGCAGGTGATTTGCTTCAAGAGCATGCTGGTCTGTTAAGCACCAGGAATAGTTACGGATTTGCACATGTAAGACTTGTGAGAGGAAGAATTACTCCTTTATAAGAAGAAGTAATTCCATGTTTCTTATTAACGGATGGGTTAATTTCACTCTTCAGAGAACCTACACATAGCAGTGTGGTTATGTCTGTGCCAGCTAGTGCTGGCCTGGAAAATGCATGATAGAGAGTGTTCCTCTAAGAAATCTGGACACTGCCACCTTGTTTTGATGTGTATGGGCTGGCATGGGGGGAAGAGTGTTTAGATATGTGCGGGTTGTGCCATGACACTGATCCCTGGGTCCCTGGCTAATCTTATTTACGGACACAGACATATCTTACAGGTTCCACGGAAGCCTTGAAAACAGGTTTACAGTGGACCTTAGAGCTGTCTTTTGCACAGAGAGGAATGACATGTAGTCAAGCCACTTAATGCAAGCCACCTCAATGTAAGCATTTGAGCTGCTTAATTTGAGCCACCTCAACTGTAAGCAGGTGGAGCTCTCAGAGCTGGATCTGCTTGTAATGCAGTGGAGATGAACAGTGAATGGAAAAGTCTTCTGGCAAAACAACAGAGCATTGCAGCCTGAATGGTAAGGGAATTGTCAGCTGTAGAACAGGGAAGAAGCCCTTCCTTTTTTAAAGCTAGGTGGAGAACTATGTGTAGCTTGATGGGTCTCTGCAGGCTGGCCACAGGGTATCTCTGGAGCTCTGTGTTGTGTCCCAAAGCGTATGATGCAAGTGGGACCTTCAGCAATGATTGGGCAGTAGTAGATGATTCTGGCTAAGTGGAGCTCTGTTTTTCCTGATCTCCTTGTTTACCCACAAAAAGTATGCTGGAGGATGTACTGTGCATGAGAGTAATTTTTGAGCTGAGCATCTGCATGATAGTTGCTAAACCTGAAGTACCTTTTATTAACATGAATAAAATCAGTTGTCTCTGAAGGTGATTAATTACATCTGGACATTAGGGCATAAGATTTCTCAGAGGATTTTTCTTCTGGATAATCTACTATTCTCTGTCCTTTGAGTCTGGTGAGAGTATAGTGGTTAGATCAGGTTTAATTTTTAAGCTGGTAGACATCTAATACTAGATGAGATGAAACCTATTTTCTGATTTTTAACTGGAAGAAGGTTAAGGATAGGATAAATAAGTTAAAAAGAAAAGCTTTTTCCTCCATCTTTTTGTTGCATTTCTTGAGATTCCTCATCTTTCTCTGTGTCTTGGCACATACATTTTACATTCACTCAAGGGCAGATGATGTCATATTGCCTCTTTTACCAGTTACTCCTCTTCTTAACATCTGTTTCCTAAACAACTAATTAGCCATGTGTAATTTTAGTCACCAGTTAAGTCGCCAGTAAATTTGCATCACTTTTTCTATGCAATGGCCTGTTGCAAGTTCATACAATTTCTGTGCCAAAGTGTAGCACATAATTTGATTCAAATGGGTTAATATTCATAATTAAGAGGAAACATTTCCTTTATCTCTATTTTTTACACAAGGACCTAGCCAAAAGCTCAGACCAAAACAAATTTTTCTTGGCACTGATTCAGATAATTTGGACCCAATCCTACTCTTCTGGAAATCAATAATAGCACTCCCACTGGGCTTCTGGAGAGACAGGACAGGGTTCTTCATAATAAATATCTTTGGTGAATTCAGTTATCTTAAAGTTAAAACCAGTGATAACACCAATGTTGTATTTTTTCTGGATAAAATCATGTTTAATAAATATGTCATAAATAAAGTACACAGGATACTCTACATTATTGAAAAGACTTTGACAGTCTGACATTTTTTGCACTTAAAAATAAAGGCAATGTTCTCCAAAACCCTGAAATTTTCTCTATGGAGCATTAACATGATTAAAACTATTCAGAATACATAAAAATCTAAATATCATTGCAAAAATTAAGTTGGATGGATTTGATGGCCTAGGCTGACTCTGTTGGGTATGCACAGATAACGCTGAAGACAGATTTTGACCTGAGAACTTTATCATGCAAGTAGTTTGATAAGTATGAGTTGTAATTTGGACTGGTTTAGTTCCAACTAATGTACAAATTTAACAGAGTCGTTTGTATTTAGAGTTTAGTTTCCCAGAACCATTAGACCCAACAGGAAAAGATCAATGTATGCAGAGTGAGATTTGGGCCATGTGAAATCTGAAGAAACTATTTCTCCTATTGACAAGAAAGGAAAGTTAGAGCAAAAATACATTTTAAAATATCATATGTTCTTAGAAAGCTAAGCAGTATGAAAGCATGAACTTTGCATCTGACAGTGTTTTAAAGTTATTACAGTAGTCCCTGACATGGTTTGACTCGCAATAGCTACCTATACAATGTCAGAACATTTGAGAATACACATGAGGACCCATTCCCAAGAGGTAACTATGAATGATGCCACCCTTCTCTGGAAGGTGAAAACATTTATCAGTAGAAACTCTAACTAGGGCAGTTGACTTCAGAGCTGAGGAACAGGCCCAGGCCTTTCTAGTAGGACATGTAGGCCCAGCTGGTAAAGTTAAATGGGTAGAATTTGTCTGAGGCAAATTATTTATCTCCCCTTTTTATCTTTCCCTTTCATCTTTCCTTTTCCCTTCCTCTTTCCTTTTCCCTTTCCCTGAATTTCAGACAAGATTACTTAGGACTGATTCTGTAGGGGAATTATATACTAGGAGTTTGCAGTGCTTATTTTTTCAGCCCTTTTTTGTCCTTTTGTGCCTGGTGTCAGCTTAGGTGCCCAGTTTGAAATAAAGAGGCAGTCAATGACAACAGTCAGGGCTTGAATTGCTTGTGTTGAAATGGGTTTGGCTTCCAGAAAGCTGGACTGAAACCTGACTTGGTTCCAAGTGAAATACATTGTTGGCTTGGAAATAGTCTCCACTGGAGCTTTGTCAATAGAATAAATTCACATTAATATTTGTCTGTGTTGACACAACAGGCAAGAGGCTTAGCAGTACAACGTAAAACAGGGCATCAAAGGCATGCCTTGAAAAAGCTCTTTTTATAATGGTGGGCAAACACAATAGATTCTAGAGGTTTGGTCAGCCTCAGCTGAGTTCTCAATGGACACTGAAAGTTTCAGAAGATGAAATTATTTTACAAGATTTCCAAAATGTCCTGAGCTTGAGTGGATTTAAAAATGCAGGGCCACAATAGGACTTTACAAGGCTTAGTACAAGATGGCACATCTGGTCCTACGTTTGGCTTGTTTCACAAATCAGGTCTTTTCTGATGTCTTAATAAACCTTATTTCTCATTCCAAAAGATTCCTACTCTTGTTGCTCCATCCAATATTTTTATTTTCTCTTTGAAAGAAGATAGTCTCATTCACGGTCACTTGTCTGTAGCCATATGTGTGCACTTTCTATAGTCATTGACATCCCTAATTTTTTCCAGTATGAATCTATAGTTCTGGGCATATCAACATGTCCTGATCACTGGCATAGTCATCTGCACACACATGCATATATAATCCTTGTTTTACATCAGAGTCTGAAATGTCTTGGAAAGATGGGTGTCTGGCCAGATATGAGAAGCAATGGCCAAAGTCATAACAAGAGCCTCTTTTTCTGGGCCATGCACAAAGAAGACACCGACAGAAGTCTGTTCTCCAATTGATCAAAGGAATATATTGAACACTCAAATAGGTATTCTTTACAATATTGAAATTCTTTACAATGTTGAAGAAGTAACACTTAGAACAAGGGATAAGCACTTTGCTTAAGGATTTGCTGTCATCAGTTCACTTTAACTGTGTAGTTGCAGGAGGGAGGAAAAGATACTGGGAAGGAAATGCTGAATTGACTCTTTCGCAGTGCTTGACACATCACCACTTTGGACTGGCCGAAAACGTTAAAAAAATATTACGATTATCACAGTACAGTGTGGTTATTTTTTAATTAAAAAAAAGAAAAATGGCAAAAAAAAAAAGCTGCGGACATTTTTCACTTTTCCACTACATTTTCTGCCATCACTTGTTTTGTTTTTTACCTTGATTTATTACAGGTCTCTCTCTAAAAGACTTTTTTTCAGCTATACGTCAGTGCTTGTGAATGACCCCAAATATGATAACCTTAGGCATATGTTGTAGGTTTTCATCTCAAGCAACTGATTCCCAAAGTACAATGACAGGAATTCAAGTTAGCAAGTAACAGGGCCTTTATTTCCCCAGAGATACAAGTGTGGAAGTCAAGGGAAATACAATGACGTTGTTAATGTTGTATTTATAACTGTTAGTAGTCCCACCCTTGGCTTCATTGTCTGAAATGCTACTGTTATTTTCATAAAAAGCACAGCAGGCAATTTCTATTTTATACAAATGATTTATTTCTACACATGTGAGGAAAAAGCATTTTTATTGGTTGTTTTTGAGCTATTAAAAGAATCTTGTCATGATGTTTTATGCTTAAAACCCCTTTGGTTAGATAAGGTAGTTAATAATTAGACTGCCTTTTGAAGGTGTAAGATTCTAGGCATCAATTTTCATCTCACAAAAGATAATCTAACTTTAATGATCACTTATGTGTTGGTAAATATTCCTACTGAAGATGAAAAAAATTATGTGAAGGTGTTAGTGTCTTCAGCAAAGCCATTATGGGAGTTTGCTTACTTTAGCATAACTGGTTGCCAATTGCTCGTTATAATTCCCAATATTTTTACAAAATAACTTACTTTGTAAAAAAGACAAAACACCGTTAAACTCATCATTCAGAACACCAACTGAATTGAACTAAAGCCATTTCCAAAACCAAGCTAATCAAATCTGGTTAATATAGGTTGGGTTTTTTTGTTTGGTTTGTTTTTTTTTTTTTTCTTCAGTGGCTACTGTACATTATTTGCCACTGGATTAGGTCTGCATCTGTCAGTATGTTCTAAGAAAATTACTATTTTAGTGTATTTTTGACACAATCAAAGCTAGGAAGTATTTGAAAGACACTTCACACCATGAGGTTGTCATGAAACACAACTTGACTAAATTCAAATGACCTTTAAATAATCACTTGGACATCTCTTAGTTTATCCAAGGTTCCCAAAGTTTGCCCATGGTTTTGTGTGAAAACATGTCATTAAGTACTTAGCTAGTTCCCAAGTCTGAAGTGAATGTGACCTGACAGAAACATCACAAATCTTTGTAACGTGGTTTTAAATATCCAACCAAAGTAACATTAAGTGAATGCATAGCAAATTGTGTGTTTTGGTTGTTAACCAACTACTGTTACTTAGGAAAGTAATAGAACAGGGGTTTGCTTTTAGGGTGTTTTGCAGATCAAGCAAGGTATTTCCTTTACAAGACTGCTGAAAATAAAGAAAATCTTCTGGTTCCATCTCAAAGGACTACTGTGAACCCCAGTGAGAATAACTCATGTAGTATTCTGAAATTTGGCTGACCCCAGAACTGATGTACAAATGAAGGCTTGGAAGATTGCTTCGAGTGGTGTCAGAAGATGTGCTTAAGAAGTAAGTGGGAAGTTGAAAAAAAGCGTCCACAGTGTTATAGATTACACAGATAGAGACTTCAGCCATCCCCACAGATATCCAGGACTAAATGCAGGAAGATCCTGTCTGACAGGTAGTTGAAGAAATACCTTAATAAAAGAGCTTCTTGACAGCTGTGGACCAAAAAGGATTAAATGCTGTACGGTGAAGAATGATTTGGACTTCTCTTTTTCACCTAAAGCACTAATCATTCCAGAAGGAAGGAGAACCTGCCTTTACCAGAAAATGAAGTTATTAAGGAGAAGATGAAATCTGAAAGAGCTGCTGCATCTGACACCACAAGGTGAATCTCACTGCTACAGGGACCTGGAGTGGCCACTTTTCAGGTATCTTTGTGCAGGTACTCTTACTGCCTTTGGTAACATTTCCAGGCTATTTAATAGGGACCAAATTACAAAAAAGATAAATATGGCAGGTATTTCACATTTGATGTGGGTTTTGTTCTGGATTAGCATGCAGGAGTCCAAGTGGTCTGTCTTCTGCTGTGCCTTCCCTCACTCTCAATTATCAGAAAAAACAAATGCAAATGACTTAATTTTAGCAGGCTTATGCAGCAAAATATATGGTGTATAGGATAAGCTGAACAGCTACAAAAAGATTTAGCTTGGAATATATTTTCATGCTAAATAGTTGAATTTAGGGAAATTCCCTATTCTGTCCCAGCTTCTTTCCTGTACTTGATTCTTTATCATTATTCCTTTGAAAAATTTTACTTCATATTTTTGAAGGCTTCTTTTTCTTTTCAGC
Organism: Loriculus beryllinus; assembly: GCA_039877255.1. Taxonomy (NCBI): domain Eukaryota; kingdom Metazoa; phylum Chordata; class Aves; order Psittaciformes; family Psittacidae; genus Loriculus; species Loriculus beryllinus. Next base: position 11,632 of record JBCJKH010024639.1, on the reverse strand, counting down.
ACTGGAGATCGCACAGTTTCAGAATGAGAGAAAGGCTGAAGGACCTCTGGAAGTCATCTGGTCCATTCTGCTTCTTAGGAAGACACCCTACAGCTGGCTGTCCTGGACCATGTCCAGACAAGGCTGGAGACTCCACGACCTTCCTGTGCAAACTTTGCCAGTGCTCTGTCAGTGTCACAGTAAAAAAAATTCTCTGATGTTCAGATAGAACAGGTGAGAAGCAGGGAATAACCTGTATTTCATGCCTGCAATGTTGAGAAGCAGTTAAGGAGAAACCTAAATAACATGGTGTAATCTTATTACACATGGCTGTGCAGTTTTCCTGGGCCCTGAGCAAAATAATTCGATAAAAGACTTCTGCCCTGCAGAGAAGCTGGAAAATGAAAGGCTACGCTGGCTGATTTAGCAGTGTGAAGTTATCATCTATCTAAACTAGAATTAGGATTAGTTTTTTAATATATGCAGATGTGTGGACAGAGTGGAACAGGAGGATTGCAGAGGTAAGACCTTTTGACACATGATGCAGGATCTGTACATCAGTAACAATTTGCTGTCAGAGGAAAAGTAGTACAGTGCCAAGTGGTAAGTTTGGAAGACCTAATAGATCATTTCTGTACCCATTGAGATCCCACTGCTTTTTACCTAATACATAAATGGAAACCTTTTCTTCCACCCACAATGATGCCAGCATTCTCTTATCTTTTTATTGTTAAAATCATGTAAAACTGAACAACAGCTGCTTAAACAAGTTTAGGGGACAAGGGACTTGATTATCCTCTGTATTACTGAAGATCTTTTAAATACACAGTTCTATAAGTTAAGGTATTATGCAGGTCATTATGTCTCAATATATTTCTGTCTCCACTTCTGAACTTCTAAACATACAATTGTGTTTTCTTTTTGTGCTAAGTTCTTTTTGCATTGGCTGTGTCTGAAATGCAGAAACCAGCAAAAGAATTATGAGTCCAAAATAATTCTATATTGATAATTTCTGGGCCAAGAAGGGCATGTTAGAACATTTCTAAGTTAAATGCTAGTGATACCATACACGCAGTTTTTTACACCTTCAAAAGTGGCTTGGGTTCTCTGTGAGACACCCATGATCTCAGACAATTTTTCTTTCCCCATGATTAAACTTAACAATTTGTTCTTCTGTCTCTCCTGTAACACAGGAGAGAAAGTGCTGCCTGTGTTTTCCCCTAGCAAATCCTGAATGCTTGCTTGTTCTAAAAGTGCAACGTACACAACAACTTTAGAGGTTTCATGTAAGCTTTTTTCTCTCATCAAAGTACTATACAGGTGGATTTGATCTGCCAATATGCTGATCACTCTTTTCCTGATCCAGTAAAACAGTTAAGCAAACACTCAGTGGATTTCTGTGCAGGGCTAAGTCCTTAGTTAGGTTATACTGATGAGCCCTTTTCAAGGCATATAAGCAAGTGATGCTGTTTTACCAAAGAACAACAATACAATAAACAAAAGAATGATTGAATGGCTAATAATCTAATCCCAAATGCCAGTCATCAGTGTAATATGCTGAGTACTTTTGTGGTTTTAATTATATAACATTTACTGTTTTGCTGTTTTGAGTAAACAAGACCCAAAAGATGGCAATGATCTAAGACTGGACCACAAAAGGATTTGAGAAAATGTTTGTGAGAAACTGTAATTTGTTCCAGGAGAGACAATATGATAAGTCATTCTTATGTTGAGTTGGTTTGATTTGTCTCTCTTAATATAATTTCTTATAAGAGGTTAATGTACAATGCTCTCTTTCTTTTTTTTTTTTGTTTCCCCTGCCCATGCTAGTCTCACTTCTAAGAGACCACTAAGAGAGGACTAGAATTCTCTAAGGGATTCATTGTCTGATGAGAGTCAAGATCATGTCATGACTGGAGAAAAAACAAAGACTTTTTATCCAACTTTTATTCAAAGCTTTAAAGAAGAATTGTTAGGAATTTGCCAGGGCAAATTTGCTGAGGCTCACTGCATGAGGTTTTTATGCTTTAGCCCGTCATGCACATCGCTTTTGTTATTGCACTGAAGGAGCAAAGTTTACTGGCTATTGACCCCTCATAAACCAGTACACACCAGACAAATTTGTGGATTGATGAAACTAATTTTTAATTGCTTTTCTGTCTGCTGTGTTTCCCCAGAAGATACAACTAATTGGTATGTGATAGTCTAACTCTAAAGAGGCTCATGCCCTGCTCATGGCTGGAAGGAGTTAGGCATTTCTCAGAAAAATTATTCTTATTAGAAAACTGTAATTAAAAACAAAATCCTTTAGAGAAATGTGCTGTATTAAATTAAAATTTCATAAGAAAAGATTTCACAAGATAGGATTTCATAAACCTAAGACGGAACCATTTTTGGCATGGGTTTTGGCATGCAGCATGAGTGATTCTGTTTTGTCCAAGATATTTAAATAAGGTCAGTTCATCTGCAGTTATCTTGCCCCTTTGAAATTGCCACTTCGAAAAGAACTGACTTTGGGAGGCTGGGTCAGATAGGAGCTGTTTCCCTAGTGCTGTTTGACCAACTATTTTGTGGGTATCTGCCATAAAGACAGTTGAAGTAAGTAAAAAAAAGAGGAAAAATGCTGGTATAGTTACATTAAAAACTAGATCACATCTCAGAAATTATGTAGGTAATTGAGAGTTTAAGCTGAAATTATATGCATACAAATAAGACTACTCTCAGGTATCACATAATTTGAAAAACTCATTCTCCATAGAAAATTTGCTCTGTGACTTCCACGTTTCCAAATTTGCCCAGTTTTCACTCTACTTTTAACAAAGCTGTGCAGCTGAGTCTAAGTTGCAATCTGGAAAGTGACTATTCCTTTACCTATACTGCTTTATAGACCTGAGGCTACTATTGCATTCTGGGTTTTGCTGCCACTTCCTCTAAATGGACAGCCCGTGACTTTGTGGTAAAGCTCCATGGGCTTTGGCACTTGTGTTTGATTTTATCCAGGCATTGAATAAACAGGGAACAGGAATGGGAAATTTGACCTTTTCTCCTGACACATTTTCAGACCATTTAGCTAGGCAATCATTCTCATTGGGATGCTTATCCTTCCTGGCCTAAAGGTTTGGCAGCACACAGTAGAAGTGGTTTTTTATATGTCACTTTTCTTATGGAAGTTCAGATAGCAGAAGAAAATATTTCAGTTCTGAGAAGAAGCATTCTGAATGCACAGAGTCTTACCGTCATGGTAGGAGTGCTTCTCTGCTTTACTGACTAGTTTAGAGGTTATTTTAATAAGGACCAAAGTACAAAATTGGCATGCAAATTCCAGAATTCATTTTCCCTGTCTAAAGCTGAATTATAATTCTGTCCAAAGCAGAGGACAGCCAGCTGCCAAATAGTATACACTTTGTAGCAACACTTATTATTTTTTAAATAATACCTTAATAAGAAATTTAATATTTCTCATTTTAATAAGTCTTTGAAATCTTCTGAATTGTAATAATAGACTTAAAATATGTTAGAAATTGTCTTAGCCTGTGGCTTAAGGCAATTATTCTTCTTAAATGTTTACTAACTCAAGGGAGAACAGTTTGAAAATAGTCACAGAAAAGAAATGTTCTGTACCTGTCAGAAATGGCTGTGACTGTTTGGGTTTGGTTTTTTTCTGTTTCATTTTGTATTTTTCATTTTAAGTTGTCTCACAGATTACCAGGTCTTGCTTTAAGATACACAACAGCTATTATTACTACTATTATTCTTCTAAGCAAGCCTAGACCCACCATAGAAAACAAAGTTGGACCTACAAGTTTTTTCCATTTGGGTGTGCTGCAATTTTACAGCATTGTGAGTATGAAAGTGCTCTCACCTAAAGTATTAAGAAAACGTATTTTGATTTACCTTTTTTTTCCTGTAGAAAAAAAGATGGAACATGAAAAGAAGGAAGGAATCTGAAAGAGAAAGAGGGAGTGAGGAGGAAAAAGGTGAAAGTCCATGTAAGTGACTTACAGATAAGGAAGTGAGGGAATACGATATGGATTCCCAAAGAGATATGTTCATTCTGATGTGAAAGTCTAAGGAGAAACATCTGAATGCTCTGCAGTATGATCTCAGGTTTAAGTGAGAAGTTCTAGATACTGGATCATAGAACAGTATTCCAAATACATACTGAATTAAATTACTTTAGAAATTCGTGTTCCCACTCCAATTCTGTTCTCAGCCACATATGCAGAAGATGCAATTGTACAGATCTTAAGGATGGTCCATCAGAGGGTCATCAGTATGCTAGGGGGCTTGCACACTTGTCCTTTGAGAAAATGCCGAGTGATGTGAGCTTGTTCAGCCAGAAGAGAAGATGGCTTTTGGGGAACCTAACAGATGCTCACTGGCTCAGGGCAGTTATCAGGAGGGAGAGCCAGGCTCCTTAAGAAGGTACATGACAGAACATTGGAACAGAAAAGCAACTCTGTGGTACAAAGCAAAAAATGAACCAGACAAACCCCAATACCTTAAGGATAGTCAAACAGTAGAGCAGCTTGCTCAGGGAGGTTGTGCTAGCTCTATCAAGTTTTCAAACCCTACTGTAAGCAGCCCTGAGAAATCTGATCTGCCATCAGAGCTATGCCTGCATTGTAGGGTACCTTGGATTAGAGACCTGCCAAGATCCCTTCCCACCTGAATTATTCTGTGATCCTGTTATCCTATGGCTATTTCCCAAATGCCAACATCACGGTTACAGTAGTAAGGTGCATATTCCAGAAAGTTTTCTGAGAATTTGTCTAACTACTGATCTAAACAGAAACGGAGATCCTGGGCCATGTGTGCTTTCTAAGGCTTCCCCCTTTTCTCTGTAGGTGTTTTATTTTTAAACTTGCAAACAGACACATCCAGTGGCTGCATGGTACACATCACTGATTACACCTTCTTCTACAGTAAGCTATCAGAAGAGCACAGACAAAGGAAACTTATGTGACACTTGACCTAAGCACCATTCCTGGCTATTTCATGATCCAGTATAGATATAGCCTCTGAGCATAAACATTCACTGTGTGGTAGCTTGCTCAGGGAAAGGGTATGCATAGGTGGACTCTTGATCCACGTGGTAGCAATATGAACATAGAATATTCTGAAAGCACATTCCTATTCTGCTTTTAAGATGTTTGTATGAAAGGCAGATAGCCACAGCCATATCACCAAAGCTTTTCTTAGAAGCTGAAGTCATTGACAGGCCTTAACTAGCTTTGTAAAAATCAGTCAAAAAATGCAGTCTATTAGGTCCATCCTTGGACATTTGTGAAATCAGACCATTAAACTATACCAACCTCTGCATGACTGATTTATTTTTTCTTTTTCACCTTTTCACTTATTTCTTTTGCCCTAGGAAAGCATATACTGCTAAATTAGCACTGTGAAATACCTATGAAATGCATCTCCTGTGAAGGAAGAACAGAGGAATATAACACAAAAAAGATCTGTCATTCTCAAACTTTTTGACAAGCAGGGCCCCTTTATGGCCTCATTTGTCTCTGTGTAACCTTTGGTTGTCTAACTAGCTTTAATTGCTGGCTGTATTTGAAGCCCTGCTGGGCTGCCGAGTTGAGTAACAAGTGTGGCAACTGGCTGCTCCCAGTATAAATACTCTCTCTCCTCCGCCAGATCACATTGAGCTGCTGCTGTACTTGTATTCATGAGAATTTTCTTCTTTATGTATTCAGTAAATTTGATCCACTTATTTATTTAAAGCAACTAACACTGTGATCCATGGTTTGAGAAAAACAGGGTTAGATTCTTACTTTTTCCTGTTACTTTAAGCAGAACAATCTAAGTCCCATAGTTTTAAAAGCCATATAAGTTATTCTCTGATCACAGAAACATTCATAACATTGTGATGTCTCACAAACCGTTGGTGTACGAACTGTCTCATTGTTTTCTTTGGAATAGAATGACACACAAAAGAAACAAGATTTTTTAATAACAGCAGCATCCTTGTCAAATGTAATGGATGAGAAATTGCATTTCATTTAGTCAGACTATGGAACCAGCTACAGTCTCTCAAGAATGTGGTGTTAAAGAGACTTTTATGTACTGACTTGCTAAAGAAAGACATTTTGTCTCTCTAGGTTCACCAGTCATCCTGAATTACATATTCTATGCTTTGCTTGTGTTTTTTTTTTAACCCTGTTGCAGATCTAACTTTTAACTTTGGACTAATAGCGCAGCTTTATCTTGATGACTGTCATTTACATACTTCAGGTCTTCCTCTTGATGAAACAACAGTAAAATGTAGATGTAGCATATTTCAAAATAAAAGGAAAGAAAGGGAAGAAACTATTCCTCCTTGAAAAATATTGAGAACTTTCCTCCACTGCAATTATCATTTAATTAATTCCCAAAAATGTATTTATAAAACAGAAAAGACATTGGATTATTGAACTCTGGTACACTTCCTTCACTATGTACTTGTACATACTACTTTAGTAAACTCTGTGTAACTAGTCAGCTGAGATGGGCTTGTACTGTTTTGCCCAAACTGTGCCAAGCATCCAGGACTTCACAGAGAAACAGACCATCTACATGCTAGAAAGTCAGTGAATGTGGTGTAACTTTTCCCTGTGTGTCTTGGAATGTTGTTACTTGGCATGGCTTAAAAATACCACTTGAAAAAGAAAAAAACAAGTGTGATTTAGGGCCAAATTCACTGACACATTCCAGTTGCTTTGTGCTTGTCTGGTGACAGAAAACAGCAGTAAACTAACAAGCTAAAGTGGATTTATGATTGCTTTGCATATCTGACATGGCACGGGGCTATTAGAGCATACCAGAAGGGAATGCTCTCTTCTTTAGTGATCTGCTGGAGATAAAGGGAAAGGGTGTTTGTTCTTGCTTATAATAGAATTCCTGCTGGTATGAAATAAAATCTGATTAAATTGTTTTCACCTGCTAATTATTGATGGATATTAAGACAGCAATGTCCCCTGGAGACTAAAATGGCAATGAAGTGGAATAGCAACCAGCAGATACAAGAAATATTTGAAAGTTTTTTTAAGCAAAGACTGTGTGTGTATCACATGGTAAACTGCACTCAGTATGGTCTTCATATCCTTCCTGCTCACATAGCTTTAACTAATCCAGCCTAAATGAAAGTCCATTGCTACCAAGAAGGAATGCCACCAATGTCATGCAGAGCAGATACATTTGAGTCTGTCCGTCTGACATGTGACATAAAAGGTTTCACTGAGCCACAGCAGACTGAATTGTCATGTCAGTTGAGGAATGCCTTGGACGTTCAATTGTCCTTGGCATCTCTAACATGATGATAAGCATGCACAAATATTTCACCAAGCACCAATTATTTAGAAAATGAAGTGCTTGTGCGTTTTGCCTGGCAATGAGTTTCTCATGGGTAGCTTCTCTGTGTGCGCATCTACAAATACTGTTAGAATTCTCTCATTGAAGTTTTTCTTCATTTGGAGTGTATTCCTTGTGATGGTGCCACTGCTAATTGAGAAGCATAGATTTATGTATAAAGAGTTTCATAGTCTGAAGAATAGCTTTTGTGTAACACTTGCATGGTCCCCTAAGAAACAATCAAGTAGTAGAACTCTATCCAGATATGGAGACTTCTTCTTCTGGCAGCTAGATGTAGTGAATCTTCCAGTTGGGAATGTATTAGATTAAAATGTTTGTCAAAGTAGAAGGACTGGAAACAAGCACAAAGTCATTCTGCGAGGGACCAAACTGAACTTGTGATGTATAGGAGTCGTATGTACCCAGAAAATGTGTAAGCATGAGTGATACCTGCTGTATAAGAGCTGCAATCGAAATAAGGAGAAGGTGGTATGCTTACATGCTCAGCTGTGTTCACTTGCGTCACTCAGCTCCCTCTGTGTCTGTATGCTGGCAGACACAAGGATATATTTCTGACATTAGTACTAGTCAAATCATGTCTCTTTGGATGACATGTCCAGCTCTTCTTCCTGAATGTCTTGTTTGAATAAAGGCTATGAATGTGAGCAGATATCTCCAGATTAAACGCAGAATAGCTGTATTTTTCTGGTGGTTCTCTCTGCTAGTATCTAATAGCAAACTAACTTTAAACCCTGAGATTCCAGTTTAAGCATACCTATCCTATATAAGTCCTTAGTTTTTAGACTACAGTTTTTCTGGCATCTCACAACAAAGTCTAATCCAACATTTAAAAAGCTGATTGTCAGATTATTCCATGAAAACTGAACAAGCTTAAAGTTTAGTTACCAAGTGATATTTAATCAACAGTTCCTGGAGACAAAAATAAGTACATACATCTTATCTCCAATGAAAATATAAATAGAAATATCTCCAGGCTGATGCATTGTGCAATAGCTGAATGGTATGATGTACATAAACATCCACGGCATTTTTGGCCTGTTTTTCAAGACCTTCCCTGTCTTGTGAGAATGTTCAGGGTTATATATCAGCAGTCTAAATGAGAATAGAGTGCTGTTGCAGATCATAAAATTCAATTATGGTAGAACTTTAATCTGATATAAGCTTGAATGTCTTTGATGGGAAAATAAGTGACCACCAAAGCAGCCTGTCCACATAAGCCAGGGCTGATGTGGTTTCAGATACTTTGTTGAAAGCCAGATGTAATGAGATAAACTTCTAATTCTCCTTGTGTCAGATAAGCTTGTTGTGAAAAACATTTTCTGTCTCAGATACTCAGCAGATATTCTGCACATTTCTCAGATACCCTATCCATTGTGAGCTCTTTCATCAGTTTCCTCTACCTATCCTCTTGTAAACACACACATTTTCATATAGTTTCCATTATTTACTCGTCACTCTTGCCTTTCCTGTTCACTGAATTGCCACCATATCAAATTTGGCACTTCGTCTACTATATCTAGTGGACAAATGCCTACAAAAGAGCTACTACAGCTTACACTGCTGGCCAATAGAATAGCTCTTCCCGTAAGTGTAGCATGTGTTGGTTTTCATGAAAAACATGTTCCATTACTTGAAAGTGTTGTCATTTGCATTTATCCTGCATATTAGCAAGCTACGAACAAAACAGGGTTACAGCTCAAAACTATGGCTATTTCAAATCTGCTCTTGATTTTGAGATATCATATACTGCCTTCTTCCCACTAAACATATGATATTTCATTTGTAGTAGAAAAGTAAAAGATAAAATGCTGTCTGGATTCTTGGAAGAATAGTAACTAAGTGGGTCATGAAAGTGCTAAATCTTTGCATGTAAAAACTGGCTGGAACAGACTTGAGATCCAAAAGAAGTGTAAATATAATGTGCAATTCTGACCAAAGCACCTGTAAAAGCCATTATCTTAAATTAAGAAATGTAGATGTTCAATGGTGAATGTGACCAAGTCATGCAAAAATGAGTTTTGAGGTAAGATTCAGAATATGGTAGATAAGGGCACAGCCATACCTATCTCATCTGAGATGAATAATTTTGGTTATTTAAATGAGGCTATTCATGTATATGAGGATTATTGGGAAGAATAAATTCTTCTAGGATTATGCCCAGCTCTGGTTTCAAAGCATTGGAAATATTGACCGTGCTGCATATTTTGATTGACAAGCCATCCACGTTTTGCTGGAGCAAATTGACTTTAACATTATTTGGTGTGTACTGAACATTTAAATCTGTAAATTATTACTTTGTGTAAATGATGACAGTCAGTGAGGCTGTCTGAAAATCATAACCATAAAGCAAACAAAAGATATATTTATTGTAATTCTGCATTTAGTATGTCTGCTTTATTTTGAGCTTAGTGCATAACCAAAACACCACAGTATGCTAAGATTATTTTTTTCTTTTTTTGCTAGAGATGTGCTAAGCATTTCCTTGAGAATATCAGCACAAGACACGCTACAATGCCGTGTATATATAAACTAGCTTTATTTATAAGCAAGATCTAGAAGCAGGATATACCGGTATAATTTTGTCCAGCCCAATATACCTTTTTTACCTCCTCCCAGTAATGTTTTCATGTCAAGATGCAGTCACTGATTTGTAGCAAATGTACTTAAATATTGGAGGGATGGTGTTTCAAATTACGTTCCAAGTAAAGTGTGGGAGAAGCACAGGGGAGACACACACACCTTGGAGAGGGAAGGGTAGACTGCAGGACCATTCTTTTCCCTTTCCCCCTCTCAGTGTAAGAAACAGGCAAGACACTGCCACTCAATCAGTCCGTATGTTCCAGACCACAGATGTAAAGCAGTTTACTCAAGCCCTCATTGAGTAAACCACATCATTCTGGGAACTTTTTTGTTTCCCTGAACCTCCCAGTGCTCAGCCTGGGGCAAAGTATCTCACACCACGCATAGCATAGTGCTGCCCTTAATCGTACAATTGAGACCATGGAGGAAGAGAACACAGGAAACCTTTATTTTTCTACAGAACTGATACAGTACAGGCAAAGCCTGCACAATAATGCTTCATTTACTGCCTTTCTCCTGTTAGTTACCTCCTGGTGACCCAGCAGAAGCAGAGGTCACTTAGCTGCATGGTAGCTCTGAGTTCTGAAGCAACTGTAAGAGACTGCCAATTATTCATTGTTTTCCCACAGTTTATCATGGCTTTGCAATATGAATCTCTGTAGTGTTCTGAGAGAGGGAGAGATTGTCTAGGAGAATTGCCATTCCCCTCCCTCATCATCACACAAACCATCTCTTTTTACATTGGTAGCTACATAACATTCCTGTTGCGACTGCTATGGAAGTATTCAATGTATTTCTCACAATCTGGTAATACAGTTTAGCAATGGGAAATAGCAAGCTAGCGAGCTGTAACTGGATAACTTTGTATGAACCACCAAAAAGAGACTTTCCTTGAACAGTCTTTCTTTGACAGTACATAGAACTAACTACTGTTGTATTTAACAACTAAATTATTTTTTTATTTCAGCAAGCTTCTCTTTTAATGTAGAAAAGATAGTAAGACAATCACTTATTCCCAACTCCCGCTGTGGTGTTCTGCAGTAAGGCACATAGGAAAGACAGAGCTGATAAGAAAATGTCTTCCAGGGCAGACTGTCACCATACAGAATGGTTACAAAGTTTCTACTTGCCTCAAAATCACCTTAAAACTGAATTATTAATGCTGATCAGAGGATTGTCTTGATGTCTGTGAGAGGTACTGGTTCAGAACATTTATATTTCATACTATTCTCCTTAGAGTGTGCAACAGGAAATTTTAAAAAGGTTTTCCTCTGTAAAAACTTCTGTAGGAAGTGACTATTGTTTGTGGGTTTTCTGAAAGAGAGTATGATTAAGTCAGACTGACTAAGAAATTATCTTCATAATTCAGTTTTCTTCCATTCTAACGTGTGTTCAGACTGAACGTTATCTGTAGATGACATGTACTGTGCAGTATCAGGCATCTGTATTTGTTCTGGATGTTCTTCAAAGAGCAACTGGTGAGTCAGACTGTATTTTTCTGATGGGCCCTTCACCTGCTAGAAATAAGAATCTTTAATCCTTCCACTGGGGTGAAAACCACAGAACACCAGGCAAAGCAAAATCTCTACACTTTCATTTTTTGTCATTATGTATTTTATTTTATGTTTGTAACTTCCTATTTTGATTCACAGAATCATAGAATAGTTAGGGTTGGAAAGGACCTTAAGATCATCTAGTTCCAATCCCCCTG
>JBCJKH010024635.1:0-18369 GCA_039877255.1 Loriculus beryllinus | reverse complement strand
ACTGGAAGGCTGCTATGAGGTCTCCATGCAGCCTTTTCTTCTCCAGGCTGAACAGCCCCAACTTTCTCAGCCTGTCTTCATACGAGAGATGCTCCGGTTCCCTGATCATCCAGTTTAGGACCATTCTCTTTGAACCTTCAATTTTTTCAACATATCTGATATAAGAATGAGGAATACATTTCTCACCTCTCATATTTACCTTTCTTTTGATCCTGAACAAGTTTTTTTTCACTGCTATGTGAAGCATTATTTGTACAAGCTGTCTGATAATATACCTTTTAATGTTCAACCAGGCTTGCAAGGTTGTGGAGTGAATGGAATCTTGTGATCACCATTCATTAGATTTGTTTCGGATAAAGCAGATCTGTGGAATTCTCTGCTGTTATTTCTGCACCACTTAGATTGGCTTTTGTAGATTCCAGTTCACAGGTGCTGCAAAACCTATTCTTAGTTTCTTTTTTATTTCTTTTAGTATTAGCTGATTTTCAGAAAACCTTTTGCTTCTTTGGAGGTGTTATCCATTTTTTTTTTCTTTTTTTTTTTTGTTGTGGTTTTTGTTTTGGGGTTTTTTTTATGAGTTGTGTGGGATGCCATTTGAGAAAATGAGGGGGGTTTGCTGTTACCTTATGTTGGTTTTTCCTTTTTTTTGTTCTGATTTGTTAGGGTAAAGAGTTTGCATCTCTTTCTTGTTCTCTAAAGACACAAATCCCTGCTAGTAGCAACTCAATAGCCTACATCTGTGAGTTTTGAAAAAATGTTTATAGGAATTAAGTTCATGGGGTTTATAATTGGCTGCTGTTTGAGCTGCTAACATGTCCTTGCTAGAAGTTAGGTGCATGTTTAAAAATGCAGAAGTTAAACACCTAAAATTTTTTGCTTGCTTTTGTGCTTTTGTGAAAGCATAAACCCCCATAAAATCTTGGGTAAAATGTGGGTTAAAAAATAATTTATTAATTTCATTTAATTTTCTGTTTCATTGAAAGAAACATGCTTTAAATGTAAAAGTTTGCCTTTGCCTCTTGTAGTAAATGTGATGGTATGTTTACAGGAGCATTACCAAGTTGCTACTGACTTACAGTAGTGGTTCATGGTTTGGATTTTCCTGTGTAGTTTTATCACTTTCATTTCAAATATGATGATTTCTTATGCTTGAACAGTCAGATTCCCTGTGAGATAACAGTAACACAGTCACATTTAGTACTTTACAACAGAGTTAACAAAAAGTGTCATACAAATTGTACAAAATATTGTGTAATTAAATTGTGTGAGATAAGGTATTACAAAGTTATGAAGTACAGTTATGAAGGAATTTGGTAATAAGCATGTAATTCAGCATATTAACCACATGAGGGCACTTTAAGATTGCTAAACTTGTACTTAAACTCTGAGATTAAAGTGCAGTTGCATTTGAGTTCTCCTGCTTTTATACTTAGGTGAAAAATCAGTTAGGGGGGTTCATTCTCCTCCCCCTGCCATTTTCAATTTAAGCTTTCTGGATTTGAGAAATAGTGCATTTTGACTTTCAAGTGTTTGCATTGAGAATTCTGCCTAACATGCAATAAAGAAAGAATTCTTAGTTGAGAGTTGTTCATATGTATAAAGGCAAAACCACCAGAAGTTTCCATACATGGAAAAGGTCATAATGAACTGGAGACTTGACTGCCAACTAACTTACTCAGCTTTTAGTGAAAACTTCAAAGCAGGTCTCATTCTCAATTTTTTCTGTTATGTGATATGTGTATCTTTTATAATACAAATGTATCTGATTTGAATTCCTTCAAATTAGTTTCCTATTTATTAGTCCCCTGCAGAAGAGTTTGAAACAGCAGATGCAATCCATATTACCTATCTTATGATAACTGTTTTTTTTCCTGGATAAGTTAGCAAAGCAGGATAAAGAGAAATAATTTTCTGCTTGACTTCAGAGAGAAGCTGGTTCCTTCCAGTGTTAATATATCATTTTCTGAGGAAGAATCTTTAAGGAAATGCATTGAATGACAGCATCGTAGTTTCATTTATCCTTGTCTTTAGAATTCCAGTTCAGTCTTTCTAGCTTCTTTGCTATTGTTTTGGCCAGAGGCATGTTGATCACCTTCACAGCTACAGGATGTCAGCTAACCTTGTGAATGCTGGAATTTTCACTCATGCGTCACCTTTGTATCCAGAAATAGAATCTTTCTTTGTTGGGAAGAGACTGGAGGCACACCAGCATACTTGCATTCCTAATGATCTATTTCAGTTGATCTACAAAGTTGTCCTATATTTTGAGGTCCAGACCAGAAATTGTCGAAACAGCTTAAGACATTTTGGAAGCAAACACTTGTATACTATCCAAAATGTTAACACAAACTCTGATGCCCTGTCATTTATGAAACATGCTTTGTGCATTATTCATTGAGTCTTTTAGCAAATGTATGCTGCTCCCAATGGAAGCACCAGAGCATGATTTCACGTTCAGATTTGAATACTTTTCTTTACACTGTGACCTTGGATATTGAGTTGCTTTCTCTTTTTATGCTGTGCTGGATCAGTTGTGCTTGACCAAGGATGTAGCTAGCAATAAGAACTTACAGTTGGGTCCAGATGGCTGAAAGTAAGTTTTCAGCATCATCATCATTAAATGGTGAGGTAAGAGGTTTCTGTAGATAAATATGACAGTCTACTTTGGAATAGCTTGCCATTTTTCAGCCATCTTACTTGTAAAAATATGAGTGCAATCAGAAACATTGCAGAATAGGACAAAGGAAGAAGACAGTCCTAAATGATATTGTGGTCAGCACAGTGGTAACTACAGTAACTATTAACACAGTGACCTGTCTTTGATCTCTGCTTGTTGATTGCACCTTAGCATTTCGGGAAAACAGTTCCTGAAATGGAAATTATTCTGCCCTATGGATTTTAATGCTTCTCCAAATTTTCATAAAATCCATTCCTCTCTATGTCATTATTTTAATATTGCCAACCCAATTACCATTTTGAAAACTGCAAGACCTGTAATAAAGCCTAAGAAAGCCCGACTCATTCCTTAACTCCATTGCATAGAGTTTATGCATAACTGCTGTCTGATCACCTAAGTGTTACCATAGCAGCAGTAAAAGGTATGCATCTTTCAGGTTTAAATCTGTTTGGTCAGTCAGAAAAGGTATGAACAAAAGTGACAATTATAGTTTCTGTATGCCATTGTCAAAAGGACCTATACATACATACGTCCTTGTCAGGCTCCACTTTAATCTCCTATTCACAAAACCTAGTTTCTTCCAAGTATTAGGAAGAAAAAGGTTGTTATCATGCCCAGATTCCACCTGGAATGCTATTTGTGTCTGGTGTTACTAAAGATAAAAGAAAGTACAGCATTTCTCAGTTGTCCTGTTAATGGTGATACTTAGGGGCACATCAGCCATAGGTGGCCACCTGTGTCATCTTGTTCTTGAATTCAGTACTGATTAATCTGAAAGCAGCCTTACTCTTAATTGTCTTTATTGCTTGGTTTACAGATCCTGTTTATGAATATCCTGATAGTGTATCATACACACACTCTTCTAGTAGTAGAATAGTTATAAGAATAATAATCTCGGGTTTTTTTCTTTTTCAGGTTACTGGAGTTGTGGGCAGAGCAGAGCTTTTGTCCTCTATCTTTTTTCTAGCGGCGTTTTTGTCATATACAAAATCTAAAGGGCCAGATAATACCATAGGTAAATGATTGACAAATATATATGTAACTTAATTTCTGTATTACTGATAAGAGAGCTCTTAAAATGGTAACATGGGTGTATTGGTTATTCTGCAAGTGTGTACAAAAATCATCAGCCCCAAGATCCCCATGTAATAGTAGTTTCATTATAAATTGCCTTTTTTTTTTAACTCTTGTGAGACTTAAGCACTTCTTCAGTTGTTTTACACCTAGTTTAAGCAGCTCTTGCACTCACTTCTGTTAATACAGGTGAGTTGAAATATGCTGAAATGCCTCAGATGCTCACAAGTATGTGGAGGTATATGAGGCTTGCCTCTTGTCCAAAGTCAAAATGATTTTGTAAAATTTCATGACTGCCTATAAAACATTACATTGGAAAAAGTACTCTGGTAAATTAGGAAAGATTGGATTTTTTTTTTTTTTGTTTTCCTAGTCTTTCGCCTTTCATTTAGCCCTTTCAATTTACAGGAGGCAGTTTTAAAATTGGTACATGTATATTGCTTTCTTGAGAGAAAACCTGGTAATCTTCCCTTTAATAACCAATGTCATATTGAATAAGTTTACAGAAATAGCATGTTTCAAATGTGAAGAACCAAAGTCTTTGATTTTTAGCTTAATTTACTTTATTAAATGTCTGTGCTTTTTGTAAGATGGAACATTTTCAATGTCTTCTTTATTTGCAGTGTGGACTCCAATTGCAGTGACTGTGTTTCTAGTAGCTGTTGCAACACTGTGTAAAGAACAAGGAATAACGGTGGTTGGGATATGCTGTGTCTATGAAGTATTTATTGCTCAGGGGGTAAGCTGTTGGAAAATAAATCAGATTTCTTCTCGGGAATTCTGTAATGAGATATTAAGTATGCTGAAGAGTCATATTTCAGCACTGGTATTTGTCAGTTCAGGCTAACTCTATAGTTCCGTTACATATTTTAGATTTTTTTTTTTTTACTTAGTTGATGTTTAGCATGCATAGGTCATGGTGAGGGAGCACAGTGACTTCTAAGTTGTCTTTTACATGCTTAACCAAATATACTCAATGAAGGTTTGATATGTGTTAATAGAAACCAAAAGTTTTAGTTGACTGAGGGTTTCAAAGACTACTATATAACAGTCTGATTTGTGAAGTCTGAGGTACATAAAGATGGGGGCTGTTCGGTTTTAATTCCTGTAGTAAAAAATAGCATATTATATACAAATGCCATTTCATCACATTCTAATGAATAACCAGGCATTTTGGAGTAGTCTTATTTTAATCAGTAATATTCTTACGAAATTTGTTGTTCTAAGAATACATTTAAATTTCATTTCTAATCTGATTGATTTCATCTTAAGCATTGATATGTCTTTGAGCGAATAGTAACTTTTGTTTAGAGAAACAAGGTGTTCCTGCAATTAAATAATTCTTGGCTTTTTAATGGTCAAACAGTGTGCAATTTAAAAATTCATGATTGCATATTCTAGGAAATTTTTCTAGTTTACTATTCCTTAATTACTTGAAGGAATATTTTGCAAAAACTGCACCAGTAAAAGCCGAAATGTTGTCTGTCTTGGTCAAAATACCCAAATCATATTTTTACGTGCTTACAGAAATACATGTGTTTGTAACTACTGTCTTTGCAAGTCTAATAGTAAGCATATTTTTTTTCAAACTGCATTTCTTAAGGAAATCACCAGTATGTGTCCATATGCATCAATCCACTCTTCCTTTCTTTTGGTACCTTTTGATCTGATCCTCAATTCCTTGGAAGTTTGACAAGTTTTTGTAAGTCAACTGAGTAGCAAAGATTAAATCCAAACTGAGGCTTCTTAGGTACAGGTATACCATGAGCTAAGAGTTTGACCAGTTCTCAAAAACCTGTCAGTATCTCTAGTTCAGCCAGCCAGTATATGTGAAGCAATATATTATCCCCAGCACAAGACATAAATAAATAGGGGAAGAGGTACAGGTAAGAAATTAGGGTATGTAATGGGGACCTCTGCATGATCATAATGTTCATGAGGTGGTTTACTGCAATTGAGACATAAAATAGAAATCTAGGGCTAATCAGGAAGTGCATAGAATTTCTACCATTCCTAAGGAATTTTGTTTATTGGACAAGTTTTCAGAGGGGCTGATAATACTAAAAATAGTGATTTTTTTTTATTCTTCAAAATTTGTTTCACAGTCATACTTGATTTCTTGAAGTCTCTGAAGATGATACTGTGGGGTTTTTTTAATCTGTCAATGCATAGTTCAGCTGTGATAGTGTTAGCAAGAGTACTTGAGTAGGGTTACTTTTATTATTATGCTGGACTTTGTTTTGGGGGTTGTCATGAAATCTCTAAGAAGCTGAGTTAAGTACCTATTAGGATCAGGCATTTAGAGAAAACCAAGAAAAAAAGAAAATGCTAGGCAGCTCCTATTTATGCAAGGGATTACTATCTGATTATAAACCTTTTTCCTTTGCAGTACACCTTGCCAGTGTTGTTGGACACAGCTGTACAGATTCTTCGAGGGAAGGGCAGTATTCCTTTCTCTATGCTCCAAACACTATTGAAGCTCATAGTCCTAATGTTCAGTACACTGCTGCTTGTAGTTGTCAGAGTCCAGGTTATCCAATCTCAACTTCCGGTGTTTACAAGGTAATAGTAAAGTGTCTCTTATTCACAGGCACTAATAAATAACCTGTGACTTAATGAGGTGTGAGTGAAATGGCCAGAAGTTCATCAACTTAAGTGTTTATTAACTTACGTTAATATTGGTAAGCAATGACTGTGAAATATTTTTTTTTTTTAATTGATAAATAGTATATTTCAGTACCTAGTGACAAGCATGTCCGCAGTCTGGAGGTATCTCAGCAGACATTCATTTTTAAAAACTCCACAGTTGTTAGTTTGTCTTAGTAGTTGAGAAATTAAATGCCTTCTTACTAAAGTATTTTGTGTGGGCTATGAACCTTAATTTGTCTTAAAAGTGTGTGAGCAATGTAGAAATGCAAAAATCTAGTATTTTCCCTGGAAAATGATGCAAACTAAAAAAAACCATGAACAAGGACCACTGAACCCAACTTTAGGTGTAAGTTATTCTGTTTCGGCAGACTTATGTTGGTTATATCCCAGACTAGTTTCTTAAACTGGGAAGAGGTTCTGTCCCGTGCTGAGATGAATCATCATGCATGGTTCCCAAGTTACACATCTGATAAATACAGGAAGATTAGGATATTGTACGTGTCTGTGAGTGGTAGCTCTAGTTATGTATCTAAAATTTGCTGGTTTCTGAGCACAAAGTGTATCAAGACCATACCTTTTCTTTCATTAAAAGCTTTATCTTTTCTCTTTTGCTTCAGGTTTGATAACCCAGCTGCTGTTAGTCCGTCACCGACAAGACAGCTGACTTTCAACTACCTCCTCCCTGTAAATGCTTGGCTTCTTCTCAACCCTTCAGAATTATGCTGTGACTGGACAATGGGAACTATTCCTCTTGTAGAGTCTTTGTTAGATGTTAGAAATGTTGCCACCCTTACGTTCTTTTGCTTTCTGGGATCTTTGCTTGTCTTCAGTCTACGATATCCTGGGGATTCCTCCAAGACTGTATTGATGGTATGAATGATGCACTTTTTTTTTAAGGCTGTAAATGGCTTAGGTTGTTTGGTCACATGTCTAATCTGCTCTGACCCGGAGATACTATGTGCATCTCCTTCTGGGCAGAGGGATGCCCCTCGTTAAGTATTTTCAAACTGTATTGCAGCCTTTCTTAGGTATTCAGAACTCAACTAGTAAATGGGGTTTGTTAATAGAATTGAAATATGTTTTAAGGATCAGAATGCATTTCCATCCTGCAGACTGTCTACCTTATTTAAATGTCAGTATTCGTGTTGCATATTTAGCAAGTGACTTGATTTTCTTTCTCATAGGTGTAAAAGGAAAGGACATATTTTGGCATTTAGGAATATAAGTTTTCCTGTTTTGTTGTTTTTCTTATAACAAAGGCACTCTTCTGTAGCCTTTTCCATATTCTAAGGAAAAACTAGTTTTGTTAACCTGTAAGATTGGTTCCTGTTTTTCAGTATCATATGACCTTAAAACTGAAATGGATTAACAGGAAATAATATTTTGGAGGAAATGGAAAGGAGCAAATGAGCTACTATTTTTTTCATCCAAAGCCAGTTATCTTTTTAATGCTTCCATTGCAAATTTTCACAAGATTAGTGATTAACTGATATCCTGATTTGTATTAAATCAGTGATACGATTATGTGTACAACAAACCTGCATGCATAGATCTTAGTTTGCTTTAGAAATAATTTACTTTTTAAATATGTAACTCAGCCAGAAAAGTTTGAGATGGGTGGGAATATCTATGCAAAATTGAAGACTAAGGATCAGCCGACGAACTTTGATTCGTCTCAGGGAAAGCTAATGCTGTAACTCTGACCGATACGTTTTTTTTCTTGTCTTGTCACCGGAGCAGACCAATTTGTTTTCACTACAAAATCTGTGAAAATGATCCGTAGTATTGCTGATGAAACCTCTTGTCTCAAATTTGGAAACTGTGTATGAAGAACAGAAACTTCAGTTCCTTATTGATATTATAAATGTGCAAGGTGTCATACCCAGAAAAAAGAGTTTTACAGCACTTTAAAAATGTAAGGGAGTAGTTTAATTTCCCTGCTTACATAAGCTGAAACAGTTTCTTCACTGACAGTACAAATGTGTATGGGGAGTAGTTCACTTTGTTTTGTGGGACAGCTGTTGAACTTTAAGGCTCTTTGTTTCCCTACATTTCTGTTTACTTCATACCCAATAAAGGACAGAAGAGGAAAGGGCTAATGTCATTGCCCGTGTATATTGTTGTCAGTTGTTTTTTGTTTGTTTTATACTTTGCTTGTATTGCATCAAGGGTTTTTTTATAGGAAAGGTCTGAGATGATTCACTCCAGTGTGAGATCTTCAGTGTCACTTAGTATAATCCTTGTTTAATGAAAGTTGTTTTTCTTTAATGTATACCTCTGTTGCTTATATAACCTTCTGTATGATGCTGATTCTTTTCAGGCATAATATCTAAGTGCCTAGAAGCTAATTTTTTTGTGAAATGAGAATGCAATATTTAGTACACAACAATTAATTTTTTATATTATAACATGGACCAACTCTGTAGGCCAAAGCCTATATGACTTCCAGTAAGCTGTTAATGTACTGACATAGACTGGATAGTCTGTCAAGGGAGAAAGAGGGAGAGAATAATTTCTTTGATGGTTTCTCTGTCTCACTTCCTAGAGAAATCATAGTATCATCTTTAAAGTGAAGAAAGTGAATCTTTATTTAGACATGCCAATTTGCACAGATTATGGCAAAGTTCCAAATAACTGCTGTATTACTAGTTTAAAAAAAAAAAAAATCCACCTTGGTTCTTAGTTCTGCCTGAAAAAGCCTGAAGTTGTGCTGGTCAAAACATACTACTACCCTGGCAGATAGGAATTCTGTATGCTATCCATATGGATGCCACATGATATTAGTACAACGGTGGCTTTATCACAGTTGGTACCATGATTGACTGCACTGTTTGATATTTCGCAATTAACATCACTCTAAAGGAGTTGTAAAGGACTTTGAAAGAGCTTCTGGTATTAAATATCTCTAGCTCTTCCATTAGCTCAGTAAGACCCTGAGTTGTCATGGTGGAGCCTGAGCTAAAGGAAAAGTCTCAAGTTACTTTTGTTTGTGAGATCAGAAAAGGTACAAGCAACTTTAGACCCTGCTGCAGAATTAAAGATGTTTATTTGAACTTTGCGGAAAAAGATGCAAAAGAGAGGGATCCAAGATGCAAAAGAGGAGGGAGGTTGCAAATACAACTGAACATGTCTTTTTGTATTTCCTGATGTGTATATGGATTTAGTGTTGTACTGCACAAGGGACAAGATGGAAGAGATTCCTTCTCCTGCATTCTGGTGCCAGTGGACATTCCACAGTTCTCCCCCAGTACAGTCTTAAGAGGACATACACTTTGCTGGAAGATGCAAAAGTTGTCACTTAATGAATTGCTGTGGATCAGCTGAGCTATGTTGATGATCCATGCCCATGTTTTTTGCCCTTTCAAATATGAGCTAAAACCTTACTGAAATTTTAAATCAGTGTTGCATTTTTTAGGTATGAAATCCTAGATTGACTTTCAGACTGGATGTGTTAACTATATTAGCAGAGAGGAAACAATTACGGTTGCGCTTAAATCTAGACATAAGGTGACAGCCTTATTATAAATTTGTAGAAAATTATTCTTTCTTCAAAGAAACATTTGATTCTTCTAGGGTTTATGTTTTTTGTAACTTGAAGGCCAGATATTTTGAAATAATTAAAGTCTTTTCTGGTACCAGAGATCGTAAAGCTGTTGTGTAACAGTCGCCCAGGCCTTAAGGCAAGTGATCATGTCCAGTTCCTTTGCAGCAGATGGATTTCTCTCTTCTAATACACTTTTTGTTATGGTATCTGTCACCAACCTAAAAGCTGCAGATGTCCAGTTCTTAGCTTTGTTGTCATTTTAAGTATTTCAGGATGGCCCTACTGCACTGTCTAACCAGATGTTTATTCAGTGGTGATTCTGATTTTTGTTATTTATTCACATTTTTTACAGAAACTAAAAATGGACTTATTATATTAAAAAAATGCTTTGTACATCATATGAGCTGGTACAAATTTTTAATTGTTATGAAAGATAATGTCCTAGGTTGAGACTGTAATGTTTTTGTTTGTGGAACTCCTATTAAAACATAGTTTTGAATCTGATCTTTTGATGCTAGTGTTTTGTCATACAGCTGCTCTTTTCATATGTCTAGGCCTTAAGTAAGGAAGAGCATAATTTGCAGGTTAAAACTTGCCATCAATGTAAAACAGATATTAATGTCTTTTTCTGGGTTTTTTTTTAATTGCTTCATAATTGGTTTCTTGGGTACAGTTTGTCACTGCCTAATCTTGATTGCTAATTCATTTGCATTTCTTTTCTAGGCACTCTGCTTAATAGTGCTGCCTTTCATTCCTGCATCAAACCTCTTTTTTCCTGTTGGATTTGTGGTAGCAGAACGAGTGTTGTATGTTCCAAGCATGGGATTCTGCATTTTAGTAGCACATGGATGGAAGAAATTATCAAATAAAAGGTAAGGTAATGTTACCTATGACTGGTTTAACTCATCTCTCAATTTCATATAAGATAAATGTATTTCTAACAAGCTTTCCCAGTAGAGCTTTCACCAGTATGAGTTTATTATGTTATATTCCATTTCAAATTCTTAGTAAACAAAGAGTAATGACTAATAAACCATTTGGCACTCACGTGGACAAATGTCAACAAGGATGTTATTATGAAACCAGTGGATTACTTAGAGAATATTACAGTATTTATTTAAAATATATATACATATATATACACACACACATACATACATGTATATACATGAATGTATGTTTTATATATATAACATATAAGCATACATATATATATTTTAAAAGCCTCAGCCTGCACTGAACATTTTTAGAATGTATGACTTATATTACGAATTGTAACAATAAGCAAAGAACTTTTATTGGAAGTGAGGAGAACGTATTAACCCAAATCCCACTACAAGGCAGTAAAAATAGAAGTAATGTGAAAGAAAACAAGGAAATAGGAGGAGGTGACTGCAGAGAAAAAGCAGGCAGCAGCATTTTTTACTACAAAAATTTTGGGAATCAGCACTCTAAGCGGTCTTATGAGACAGAGAAGGCTTCTTGCTTTAAAAATATGTGAAAGAAAAAACTGTCTCGTAAGACTGGTGGGGTATAGATATCTGTGTATGCCTGTTCCCTCTGGTTGCTTTGCTTATGTTTTAGAATTTCACTCTTAATTATGCTGTTCTGCTTTTTTTGAAAAAAACAAACAACAAAACCTTTTGAAAACCAAGCATGGTACTCTAAGTCTCCACAGAAATTTGTGTATCTTAAAAATGGAGGGGAAAAAACCTTTCAGTATTAGCAAACCCCTGTGAATTACATAGCAGCATGAGCAGCTGATGCATAAGTCAATGTAAGAAATAGCTGGCAATGGTGAACATCAGTATGTCTGCTCAAGAATGAGATTTTTAAAACCAAAATTATGTAAGTATGGGAAGGCTTCTGGGTGTTTTAGAATGTTTTTTCATAATTAAAGTGGAACTCAGAGACCAAATGACCATCATGTTAAAGTGTATATTTTATATCTGTTTTGGTTAAAATCAGTTAAGTTTAACCTCCAGAAAAATAAACTACATGGAATCTAGAAGATGTGACAGGCTTGTCACTAAGAGTGACTTCTGCCTCAATTTGCATCTTTAAAAATAAATTTGCTACAAAGAGACTAAACCTTTTTCTTTTTTAAATGGTACAATAGCACTAGGTTTACTTACTTTAAATTCAGTAGTCTCCACAGCAGACCTGTCTGTTGTGTTCTGTAGTGTGGGGAAGATTGGTGATATGTGCAATAAAGAATCTGCTTGGAATTGTCTGATGTGAAACAAAAAGGTGGAATGATGCTTCAGTTGCTTTTTTAATTCCTTAACATTTTTACAGTGTTTTGAAGAGCCTTGCTGTTTGACATCATGATCATATTCATTACCTTAAATTACAGATAAGCTCTAACATTAGTATAGTTTTTGGATATTTTTTGCTTACATTATACTATGTGGATTACATTTTGGATTTAATTAAGTGAATTACATAGTGATAACAACAAAACAGGTAAACACCAAAATTCGCTTGAAAATTACATTCTTTCCTTTCAGATTTTGAAATGTGCCATTCACAAATACGGTTTTGAGTTCTTTTGCCCCCTAGCGTATGAGATACTTATGCTAGTATAAGTTAGAATTGTCTGTGTGCTTATAATAAACTTTTGTTTGTTTCATTTAATAGTGTGCTAAAAAAAATATCTTGGGTTTGTCTGGCTGCTGTACTGTTCACTCATGCCTTAAAAACACTGCACAGAAACTGGGATTGGGAGTCAGAGTACACATTGTTTATGTCGGCTTTAAAGGTACTGTATTCTATTTTAAAGGATAAAGGAAATTTTGTGTTGCTGTTATTCTCAAAAAGCTGCAGTAATGCATGATAAAAATAGAAATGATCCTTATTTGTCTACTTTTATTTCTACATAGACAGTATTAACATTAATTATTTCCTTTTGGGTATGCTTTAAAAGTAGTGAGATGCACACGTGAGGATTCATGTGCACAAAATAGACGATTGATAGTTTTTTCTTGTGTTAAATCAATTGAATATATTGTTATCTGGATGAAAGCATGATATGTTTCAGTACAAAAATCTAAAAAAAGATTTCATAGAATAATTTCTTCAATGTGCATATGGCGTGATGGGATAGTTTGTACAACATCCCATAACAGTTATAATGAATTTGAAAACTTTTGGTGTCTCTAGGGGCAAATAACTATAATGGATGTTGAGCAACAAATTCAATGTAATCATTCTGTATGCGGTGTTTTCTTATTCTTTACATATAGCAGCTTGATGAAATCTGTCATTTCCTGTTCTGTCATTTTTACATCTTCAAGGCATAGTTAAAAGAAAATCAGTTGTTATGTAATTTCAGTTTAATACCTTATTCATTGGTATCTTTTTTGTGGGTTTAGGTAAATAAGAACAATGCAAAACTATGGAACAATGTGGGGCATGCATTAGAAAATGAAAAGAACTTTGAAAGAGCACTGCAGTTCTTCATACAAGCCACACAAGTGCAGCCAGGTAAAAGCTTTGACTAGTTGCCATTGAATAACGTCTCTACACTCTTAGGTGTGTTCTTAGTTTGCTTAAAATCTTCTCAGTGCTCTGTTTTTCTCTAGCTGATCATCAGGCAGTGTCATACACTAAGTTAATTGATCCATAGTTTTTGAAAATAAACCTAAGTCCTCCAGAAAAGTTTCCATCTATGAAAAGATGGAAGGAATCTCCATTTAAAACTGTTGTTTTATATATGTCCAAATAACAATTTAGATGACACTCTTTTTGAGTTAAACTGTAATTTCTTATGAAACATAATTATTTAATCTTCTTATTAAAAGTAAAAAGGTGAATAAAAAAGTTAAAAATCTAGATAGTATCAAGATGCATATTTATTTTACATCTTGTTGCAAAAGATGTTCTAGGTTGTACTACATGATCTTTCCTTTTTCCTTTTAGAAGCCTAATAAAAACCCTTCAATTAACATGCCTCTACTATAGCAAAAGAATACATGGAAGTAAGACCTGAAACATTTTGCCTTTCCCTAGTAACTTTATAATCCATTTTTTGGTTCATGGTTAAATTAATTTGCTTCATAATTAAGATTCAAAAGAATACAGAATGGGTTCTTTTGGTGGTGGTGGTCTTTATGCAATACCTGTAACTCATTTTACTGTGAAGGCATAGGTGTTTGTTTTCATGATACTCAGTGCATGGAATTATTTGAAATGTCATTCTTTTCTTTATTAAGATGATATAGGTGCCCATATGAATGTAGGAAGAACTTACAAAAACTTAAACAAAACTAAAGAAGCTGAAGAATCATATATGATTGCTAAATCACTGATGCCACAGGTAATTAGTAACTTTATTTTATCTACCACCACAGGAGGAAACTCTTTCTAGCCTATATATATATATATGCATGATACTTTTTTGGTATTTTTTTTCCCAAAGCTCTGTGTTGCTGTATACTTTGAAGTTGCTGAGGTTTTTGAAAACCTATCTGTTAAAAGAGAAGGTTTTATGCAATTATAATTGCTAAAGAATGTTACCTTGGAACTTCTTGTTAAAACTATTTTAGGTTACTTTTTATACTGCTGTGTTGTTGTGGGGTCTTTTGTTTGTTTTTTTCTGAAATTGAGGATGTAAGTGCTCCAGTCCCTACACTGAAGACAGCCTGAGAAACTTGGTGCTGTTCAGCCTGGAGAACAGAATGCTGTGGGGAGACCTCATAGAAGCCTTCCAGTATCTGAAGAGGGCCTATAAGGATGCTGAGGAGGGACTCTTCATTAGGGATGGTAGTGGTAGGACAAAGGGTAACACATTCAAACTTAAAACAGGGGAAGTTTAGATTGGATATAAGGAGAAAGTTCTTTACTGTAAGGGTGGTGAGGCACTGGAATGGGATGCCCAGGGAAGCTGTGAATGCTCCATCCCTGGCAGTGTTCAAGGCCAGGCTGGACAGAGCCTTGGGTGGTATGGTTTAGTGTGAGATGGCTGGAACTGGATGATCTTAAGGTCCTTTCCAACCCTAACTATTCTGTGATTCTATGATTCTGTTATATTCTGGTATGATTTTCTGGGAGAAGAATTGCTATTTGTAATCAGTAAAAGCCTGTATACTAATATCCAATGATACCCTAAAATTAGTGTGGCAGAGTGAAGAGGAGATTTATACTGATTGTCTTTCATATTCTTACTCATCTGTGTTTGGTACATATATCCTTTTTGACAGATTATTCCAGGTAAAAAGTATGCAGCAAGAGTTGCTCCTAACCATCTGAATGTTTATATCAATCTTGCAAACTTAATTCGAGCAAATGAATCTCGCCTTGAAGAAGCGGATCAATTATATCGACAAGCAATTAGTATGAGGCCAGATTTCAAGCAGGCCTACATCAGCAGGTATCTTTTATAATTTTAGAGATGCACATTCTTGAATAAACATTTATGTATTTGCAGTGCTATGCACAGTATTTAGTTCTTATTATTGAATTAGCTGCTGGAATTGTTAGTTTCCAAAGGCAAAGATAAAGATTTGAGGCAGTAATCAATTACTCATTGCAAGCTCTGCTCTTTTAAATTCTGGCCTCAAGTAGTGTGTTTCCACATAGGTTGTGTATTCAAAGGTTGTGTAGCAAGATGCTTCCACTAGATTTCTTTATGAATCTCAAACCTGAATTTCTAATCCCTTGGTTTAGTTTTGCAATAAACAGCTTTGGTTAGTCTGAATCATGGAGCTTTCTCTGTCCTTCTCTGTTAAATGTGATCCAGAAAATGCAACTAAACAGCACGTAACTGTCAGCTAAATAGATAAGAGTAATGTGGCTGTGGGTATTGACTGTTCTGTTCACTGCTTTGTTAGTTGTGATTCCCATTGGGATTTAGGGAAATACAAAGATGCGTGCACTATAGCTGTTGCAGTGTAATTACGGAGCCAATATAAGGAACTCATTTGGTTTTCGTCCTGCAAATGCAGTTGTTGTATATAAACATCTTAGAGCTGAAAGCTTTGGGAGTGGTGTTGTGGTGTAAGCCCACCTGGTAACTAAGAACCACACAGCCGCTTGCTGACTCCCCCCCCCCAATCCTTGCCCAGCTCCCAGAGGGATGAGGTGGAGAATCGAAAGAATATAACTCCCATGAGCTGAGATAAGAACAGTCCAGTAACTAAGGTATAGCACAAACCACTGCTGCTACCACCAATAATAATGATAAGGGAAATAACAAGGGGAGAGAATACAACCCCTCACCACCTACTGACCAATACCCAGCCCAACCCAAGCAGCGAGCTAGCCCTTCCGGGTAATTGCCCTCAGTTTTACATACTGGGCATGATGTGCTGGTATGGAGTACCTCTTTGGCTAGTTTGTGTCAGGTGTCCTGTCTCCGCTTCCTCCCGGCTTCCCTTTTTCCCTGGCAGAGCATGAGACTCAGAAAGTCCTTGGTCAGACTAAATATTACTGAGCAGCAACTAAAACTGTCAGTGTTATCAGCGCTGTTCCCAGGCTGAAAGTCATACCACAGCACTGCACCAGCTACTAAGAAGGAGAAAAATGACTGCTACTGCTGAACCCAAGGCAAATGGTTTGTAAAGAAGATCCTGTATTTTTTTATGTTTAAAACAAACAAACAAAAAAACCCCAATACTGTTATCTCACATTTACTGTCTGTAGGAAGTCAAGCTTTTTGAAAAAATATCAGTTATTTTTGTATTATTATGAATAAAGGTTAAATCTGATTCTTCACAGGGGAGAATTACTTTTAAAAATGAACAAACCTCTGAAAGCTAAGGAAGCTTATCTCAGAGCTCTAGAACTAGACAAAAGCAATGCAGACCTGTGGTACAACTTGGCAATTGTTTACATTGAACTGAAAGATCCAACAGAAGCCCTGAAGAATTTCAACAAAGCACTAGAACTCAACCCTACACACAAACTGGCATTATTCAACTCAGCACTGCTAATGCAGGAATCTGGTATGTTAGTTGCCCCTTATATAAAAATTGTGTATTTGCATTTGCAGGATCCATACTCTTTCATTTTTTTTAATGAACTGTTTTATTTTTAGAAAGCAGAAGTTTGTAGCCTTATGAGAGAAGAAATTGTTCACTATAATAGCTTTGTAATTTACTGGTAGTGGAGGGAATTTGTGCAGTGGTCATATATATCTGAGTTGATCAGCATCTTTACTACAGGTATTATTTTACAGTGTAGTATATTATACATATAAAGGATAGTGTTACACAAACATATTCAGAACTATGCCTTAAAATCTAAAAAAAATAAAATATTTAATATGTGTAATATTTAAGTTTTGCATTTATATTGATTGACTAGAAAATATAGCTGATGTCTGTGGGCTTTAAATATAGCCCTAGGAAATGCAAATGTTTTAATAGGTTCCTCTGTAATACTGCTAATTAGGAGGAATCAAGTTGGATTTTCATGAGTTGCGTTTTGTCTTTTTTTTTCATATGCTTAGCTTCCAACTGTATGGGTGAGTCTAAGCCTTTTGTAACTTCAGGCTGTTCTGGATAATATTTGGCAGGTGACACTTAAGGCTTGTTTTCATTTTGTTGGGCTGACAAACTACCCCTAAAAAAGAGGTAACATGGAGTTGATTGAAGCTGATGCAAATGGATTCTTTTCCATTTCTTCTAACATTGCAAGATAGGTAGCACAAGAAATGCCTTGTTTCTTGTGTGTAGAAACATAAGGAGCTTCAAACAAGCGGAAGCATTAGCTATCTAATATTCAGTTGCTCATATTGGAAGGTACGGCACTGTTCAGGAGGTGAAAGAAGGTGGTTAAAATCAGCTCCCTGCCCCCCCATCCTGCAGTAACTCTGTGCCTGGATTTCCTTAAATATGTTCACTGGAGTATTCAGAAAAATAGCTCAGACTACTAATCCTGGAATTACCAGATATGACTATTTTACTGTATGTTTTTCTAACTGATACAAATTAAAATATGGGAGTTACAGATTTATGGTGGGGTTTTTTTGTGTTAGAAGATACTTTAGCCTAGCTACATCCAAGATCACCCTATGTGATCTTTGTCTTTAAACTCCTTTAATCTGTCTTTAACAAAGTGAGATTTTCCATTGCAAGTTTGCCTTTATGAGAGCTGGTTTGTCAGAACTGACTTTTTCTCCAAGTTCCATTTGCTCAACCATATGTGAAAATCATAGAATCGTAGACTCATAGAATTGTTAGGGTTGGAAAGGACCTTAAGATCATCTAGTTCCAACCCCCCTGCCGTAAGCAGGGACACCCCACACTAAACCATGCCACCCAAGTATCTGTTCAATATGGACTTGAACGCTACCAGGGATGGAGCACTCACAACTTCCCTGGGCAATCCATCCCAGTGCCTCACCACCTAACAGGAAAGAATTTCTTCCTCATATCCAATCTAAACCTTCCCTGTTTAAGCTTTAACCCATTACCCCTTGTCC
>JBCJKH010024634.1:0-25684 GCA_039877255.1 Loriculus beryllinus | reverse complement strand
ACAGCCAGTCAAGCAAGATGTGAACACTTTCTCGTAAGTACAGTAATCACAAAGATTAAAATTTATGATAATTTACAAATCTGTTTTCCAGCCAGTGACCTTAAGCCATCTTAAATATGCTGTACCTGGAAAACAGCTTGCCAGTATCTTCAGAAGAGTCAGAGTTTTGGTCTCCTTTCATATTATCTTTGTGCTAGTCAACAGAACTTTCTAATGACAAAAGCTACCTTGTATTTGGGAAGCATGACATGCTCATGTATGACAGGGCTTCAGAAGCACAACAGTGAGTTTCCTGACAGGCTTTTTTGAAGTCCACAACTTTGCGCACAGTACGCACTCACAGCTGCCTAGCACAGTCTGCCATAATGGATTTTCCTGTCTCTGCAGTTTGTCAGATTACTCAGAATTGGCTGAGACAAAATGAAAGGATTAAAGAAAATAAGTGTTTATAAAAGAGTTACAATAATGTAGTAACAGTTAGAAACATATGACTAAGATTTAAAATACAACTTTAAAGCCTTTTAGTTTCCTAAATTAGCATGGTATGCTTGTGAGGTTATACTACTAGCTCTGGAAGTTGCACCAAGCTGGAATGTCCCAACAGTTCTAAGTACTTCTTGCTCTCATAGGAGAGAAGGATACCTCATAGAGCCACTCCCTGTGATATGCTCCTGCTTCTTCCAAGAAAGCAATGACATATAGTGACTAATTTGCCCCTCACAAGAAACAGGGGAAAGAAGCTCTGGTTTGGGGCAGTGATGCAACACATTGCAGTGCAGAGAATTCTGTAATTTCCTTTTTTCTCTCCTATAATCCTCAAGAACACTTAACATTTTATTTTGTATTTTAATTAGGCTCATCTTGGCATGTAGTCTGAAGCTGTTTTCCTCCACATACAGGCTGCACAAAGCATAGTACTGTAACTTCACAAATTAGATATCATGAGAAGTATTGATTTATAAGCTCTCTTCAAGATTTGTCATGTTTGCCTTCTGGGGTGATTTATATGAAGACTATAAAAACACCCAAACAACTTATGCGAGAAAGGACCGCTTTGCTACTTCTATGAAAATCTCTCTGGGCCAGAACGTGGTTTCAACAGAAAGAAGGAAAGGTATTCTTACCTATTCTTTGAGGCTAAATGATCTGTAGGAGTTAACCAATACATATTCATTCCATACGCATCACAATCAAATGCCCAAACTCTCAAACTATTTACTAAAAACAGTCAAAGTGGCAGCATTACAAGTGAGTGCATACTTCCTTTAGAAAATAAGAAGACAAGTAAACTCCAACTGTTCAGTTTTAGGACAAGATGGAGGCTCTGATTCCCAAGAGGACATTTTCTAGAAGATTAGGAAAGAGCACTATATGGTAGAAAGGAATAGAATTTAAGACATATTAGTTTCTACAAGATTTGTCATTGATTGTGCTCCCCTATCAATGCACTTGCGCTCATGAATCCAACTCTGATCCAAAGTATTATGCAGGATGTGCAATACCTCACAACTATGGTAAAAGCAATCTACAACTTAGAAGCTACTGCAGAAGCCTATAACAATCAAGTTCTTTTATGAATTTATCCCCACATAGTTGGTGTAATGAGACAGCAAACCAAAGGGTCATGAGCTGTTCACTGGATTTTTGAGATATAGGCTCCAAGATTACTTTCTTTTGATTATTTAAAAAAAAAAAAAAAAAGTAAATAAACTCAGTTCAACAAGCAGAGGAACAAATTCACTTCATCCCAAAATATCGCACAATTTCTTTCGTGATTACTTCATCTTTCAATGCCATCAAGAGTTTATTTTTATGCCAAAGTAAGAAAAACTGAACCCATTCAAGAGTGACTGCACAGAAGGACAAAGATCTGTCATCTACAAAATCTGATAATTTTTCACACATCCAAGTCTCCAGCTTTGCAGTGATTTGGACAGAACAGTGACTGATTCTGACAACAGCTCATTCATCGAAACTGCAAACAGTGATCTGAATTGGAGATTCTCAACCCTGTTGAGCTGGAGAGCTCTGATCAGTAAATTGGCACAACCTGGGACTGATATCATGACAGTTCTCTTTCTTTTCATGTACACTACTGCTAAAATCAAAGATGTTTAAAAGGAAAGTTATTTACATAATCTTGGTATGCCTAGGTTACAAATCTGCAGTGAAAAATTGCAAGTGAAGTTTTATTATTGCTATTTCCTTTAACATAAGCAGGATAGAGTGGCTGCAGATGAGTAACATATGCAGAAGTTTTTGAGAGTTCATTGTTTCCTGCAGGCAATGGCCTCTATCAGCAAAGTGTTGTCGGGAATATAGAGGAGGTTAGTTATCTAGGGATTTCATTTTCAGGGATCAGGAAAAGTTACTTTTATTTAATATCTGAAACTAAAAAGATTTCATTTGCATGCTTCATGCTATTACATTTATGATCTGATCATGAATTCCAAGAAAGATTTTGAGTAGCTTGCACAGCTGATAAGCTTAAGAAATTTTCACTGAATATGACTACAAAACTGGTCATGGTGTCCCAGACAAGCCATGAGGACCAGTTGTGTTTCCTCTCCCTTAAAGTATGTCAAAAGATAGCAAGTATTTGAAATCTATATTCTACTGCAACACGAAGCTCACATATAATGCAGCCTTCCAAATGAAACACATCGCTGTGAAGTGGGGAAACACGTGCAGAGATGCACATGATTTCCAGAGCTGAGGTTTTAAATACAAAATAAATGAAAAAATCTGCAGAAAACAATATGCCCCTTTATCCATAGCTTGTTCTCTTTCTGTTTTATCATTACTGGCAATTTTGAAATTGTAAATAGTAGCAAGTGCTTTAAACAGAAGATCTGGAGGTATTATCAGTCACTAGAGCTTCCTACAGGCTGAATGGTGTATCTCAGTGTAAGAAGTACAGCAAAGCAATATGCATTTTTGACTTATGTCATATATATTGTATCATCTGTTCATCTACCCTGATTTAGAAAAAAGTTAGAATTTACTGTTTTAAAAACCTGACCTGATCTCTAACAAGAGATGTCAAACTTTCTTTTTTTTTTCCTGAATTTAATTTAAGGTAAAAAAATGCATTATTTTCTATCATATTTTTTTATATTGCTCCTTGAGAGGAAATTAAGTGTGTTAAGGATATTAGCCTGTTGAAGTCAGCTCAATTTAAATCAGTGCCTGAGAACCTTAATGTAAGAAGTGTTTGTTTGCCTTAAGGACATGAAGCTGGAACTTTGCCAAAACACAGAATTAGGTCTTATTGCTAAGCTTAAGTATGAAATATTGATTGAGGCAACTATAATGATTTAACGAGACTTGATGAGAATCAAAGAGCTAGAGGAGCAAGAGCTAGCAAAAGTCATTGGATTTTATGATTATGGATTTAAATTATTTAGAAACGACTTAGGTTTAAGGATATTCTAAACACATTTGTGTCAGTTAGCAACTTTCAAAGAAATGTTTTCAAATAGCTTATCAGTAATTTTTAGGTAAAAAGTTACCTAATAAACTCTAGCAGGTTTGGTGTTTCGAAGATGCACCCAGAAAGAAGAGCAAAATATACTATAACCTTTACGTTTTATCAAAACTTCCCTTCAGGTCAAAGAAGTAGTTAAGGCCTGACATTCTTTAAGAAAGGGAATTGAATCTGATAGCAAGACAGGTTGTTCGAGCCCTCACCAATCTTGGTAGATTTTCAAACTATCCGGAATGTGGTGTTCCACTCTCCTCCTCCTCAGTCGTTTGCAGATTTCTGATTCTGCCAAAGCCCTCTATCCCAAAATGTCAAGTGGCCATATTGCTTTAATACTGAGATGTGGAACATCTCTAGCTACTGTTCTCTTGAGCTACAAAAACCTGTCTACAAAGTAATCTGAACAACAACTTCGAGTTTATATCTTGCAAACTGGTCATTTCAAATTAATTTCTCTACAGGCTTTTTCTGTACTTAACACAATCTTGGTCTGCCTGTGTTGACTGCAAAAGAATATACAGGTGGATAGGTCTTAACAGCTTCAGTGTTTAGTACTCATTACGGGGGATGTATTATGGGAAAAGTGATATTGTTTTATTTTCTGGCTTGGTTGACAAATATTATTTACAAAAGTAGTCAACCATAAATAATGATCTTTTTTAAAATGCACAACAGTACATTCATTCTTAAATAATGCAGCCATTCTTAAAAACGCTCATATACAGTAGATACAGAAGGCAAGTAAAGCAAAAGCCTCTGTATTAAAAAAAAAAAAAGCCAGACAAACCCCACAGTAACAAAACCAGCTGCCTGAAATTTGAGCTAGCATTCGTTAAGAGTTTTTGCATCAGCATTCATCTAGCTGTCTTCAGCATCTTTAAGAAAACAGATTTAGCTGTATAGCTTTGTATTCCAATTTGAGTAACACCAGGAGGTACAGCAAATCATTGTATTCAAGGACACTGTCTTTTAACACAGTTTTCTATCAAACACTGTCTAGATCTATTGTTCTAAATGTAATTTAATTAGAATTCTGCTATACTATCACAAACTAAAAGAGGAAACGAAGGGAGGGACAAATCATCAAGAACATGAACTGATAAAAAGGAACTGCTGAGCAGAGCCCTCCTCTCTCCCAGACACATACAAATGCATAGCAAACCAATGTAGTTAGTAATGCTGGAAAGAAGAAAGCAAATTATGATAATAACATGGCCTGCAGCTTTTTTGTTAATGAGAACATCTATCAACTGATCTACATTAGAAATATTTCAGTTACCCATGCAGTGAGTTATTGATAAACACGCTTAAACAGCAGACAGAGCATGGTAAGGAATAGCAGCATAGCATCTGCTACTCCCATGTAATACACTACAATGATGTTAAAACAAAATGAACCCCTTCAGCCTGACCATAGGATGTCTTTTCAAGTCTACTGTAATTAATTATTATTATTAACATCTATGAGTTAATTTAACAAATGAATGCAATTCACCTTTTCTGAAAAGCACTTTTCAGCACAGATTTACATTCAGGCTAAAATTTTCTCATAGTTTTCCTACTTCAGCATCAAGTATCAGTACTTGTGCAAGTATTAATGAATCATATAAAATGATAACCAAAGCACATTTAAAATTAAACATGTACTTAAGTTAGTAGCACAAAAGACAGCCTTGGACATAAGCTATTTAGCTGTTCTCCAGTAACCTCAAGTGCCTTCTAAAACATACATCTTTTTACATGTATCCACACTGATTGAGCTACTTGGGTACCACCCAGCTTACGAGAGTACCTTGCACAGCCAGATGGTGCTTATCTCTGGGATTTCCAAATTTACAGCAAATGTTGATGAAAGTGCCACAGCTGCTGCACATTCACACAAACTGAGCCATCAATGGGAACTGGCATGTTGCACATCACACTATCTCTGAAAAGCAGAACAGTTTTGCGAGTTCCATCTAGAGAAGATTTTCAGATGCCAAAGGTAGAAACCTGGAAAGAAAAAGGAATAAAAAATTATAATATCTCTAACAAAAGCAGAGCCAACATTAAGAACTTACAGATATGGGAAAAGACCTAAGACACCTAGTGTGCAGGTCTAAGGCTTCATATTGAAGGCTCTGAAGAGTTTAAGTACAGCTTTACACGGAGGAAATTAGCAGACAACTTCACAGAACATTCAGCCTCCCAATTCAAAGATCAGATACTGAAGTGATGCTTAATTGACTTTGTGTACAAATACTGAGTGTAACATTCAAACTGCTTACAAGTGATTTCAGCAGGAGCATTAAATAATTATGAGCCTGTGTGGAGACACTAAGGTAGAAATATACATTTAGAGGCTGTTTTCAAAATAAAGGTTTTGAATGTTTTGAAAAGACAGGACTTCTCCTGGGTCAGGCTTGCTTGTGAAAAATAGCTGAATCTGTTATTTTGCTTACTACATTTCATACACAAAATGGTCCTCAGAAAGATAAACTGGAATAATTATATGTATTCATGTCCATTGAATTTTGGGTGAACATCTACCATAACATTATCTGATGGTTGATCCAGTTACCATCTTTGTAACTATTGTGGATCTTCACAGGACAAAACAAGTGTTTCACCTGGGTAACAATGCTCTAAGATGCCATGCTTTCAAGGTCCATTTCCTCATAATGGACTGAAGAAAAAGGAAGAAGGAAGTTTTTCTTTTAAATATTTCCATGATGAACCTTTATATCTTTCAGGATAACCACTCAAGTAAGTTGAAGGTTTTCTGGAAATCTATTAAATGAGGATTGCCAAGTGTACAGATTGATGATTTGCAAATACAAGAGGAGTTTTCAAGCTATGCAATCAGGATTTACTCTCAGTCTTATATAATAACATGGTAAACACTTGCACAGATTTTTTGTTAGAAGCTTATTATTGCACTGACTTTAGACTCACGGCATAAGCCTGTCACTAGTAATGCTAACTTCCTGGACATGAGATCCATTGGCACAGCTGTTCAAAATACACTGAAGTTAAATGACCTCATGAACTCCTGGCACCACAGCTTTTTATCTGAAAGCAGCAAAGGTAGCCAACATTTTTCAAAGTGATGATTAATCTATAGCAGACTACAGAAACATCAAACAGCTGCATCCACATGGTACACAGTACACTCAGCAACATACAGAAGCGCTAACTGACAACCTTTGAGAAAAAAGAGGGGCAAAACAGCCTCCAGCAATATGGCAAGAAACACCAAAATCTCACTTTGAAACTGAAGGTTTCTGTGTTTAGCATTACAGAAAGAAATAAAGCATGAAACATAGTCTAGTTTAAAATCTTTAAAGAGAAAGGCTCCAGTTGACATTTACTTTGATAACTATTTTTTTCCTTTTCGTGACCAAGATACACCTCTTTAGAAAGCCAACCATTCCATTAGGCCAGTTCACAAAAAAAGAGGAATTCTAATGAAAGCTATGCAAAGTTGGGATTTTCCTCTTGACCCTTTAACTACATTTATGGAGTAATCAAAATAATATGTAAAGGATTTAACAGTTTGCTCAGAATGCACTTTGTGCTCTTTCAAAGCTTCTTCCCACAGGATACAAAACTTAACTGATGAGAAACTGAGAGGCAGGGGGTGGTGTGGTGTTTGTGGAA
Source organism: Loriculus beryllinus (assembly GCA_039877255.1). Taxonomy (NCBI): domain Eukaryota; kingdom Metazoa; phylum Chordata; class Aves; order Psittaciformes; family Psittacidae; genus Loriculus; species Loriculus beryllinus. The sequence goes on along the minus strand of JBCJKH010024634.1, from coordinate 18,561 downwards.
TGTCTTGCTGGCTGTGGTCAATGGAACAGCATATAGAAAGAAACTAAATATGAAACATTCAGTCAATTGTAACAACTTATTTTTTTGTTTGTTTTCCATTTTGCTGTTTAAAAATATTCAATTTTTGTTTGCTTTGAATTATTTTTTTGACAACGCTACCGAGAAACAGAACTTTCAGAATCTTCACAGCTCTTCTTCTAATTCTGTATGATCTTAGCATGTTTAAAAATTACCACTGTTCTATATGACAACCAGCTACAGAAACAACGCTCTGTACTTGGACAGGAACCCTATGTATTAATGGGTTCCTTAAACAAAGCCTTGTTTTTGCAAGTTATAAAATATGAGAAACTACAGAATTATATGATTTTTTTGCTAATGCTTGGATTTTGTTGCTACAGTTAATGCTTATTGAAGTATTTAATAAACTAGAAAGACTCTCAATAAAACAGAAATCTGATCATGAAGGGCCTTGTTTGTGTCTGGTTCTGCCATAGGTTTCCAGCAACAAAGCACAAATTCGTAACTTTGCATTTATCCAAACAGCACCATTAAAGACACTGAAAGAAGTCTTTCCCTGTGAATGTATTAGCTTCTGAACAATGATTGCTCAAAGAATTGTTTTGGTATTATGGTACTGACTGCCCTCATCTCATGCGTGTTCTCTTTAACAAACCCTGTGAGACAGCTGCAGTTTGATCCCCCTTTAAACAAGTGGTAGATGAATATCCAAACATTTTTCATTTTATGCTGATATTTAATTCTTTGTTAACATCCTTGTCCCTTTAGCCATTTTTACTGCAGATGTCCACAGTGGCCAGCTGGATAAGCCACATTTTTGTCTGTAGGAAATGGGATTGAAAGTGTTTACTCTGGAAAAAAAAAAAAAAAAAGCCTATTTGTATGTATCATGCCAAATCCTTTCAGAAGAAGATAAGCTTCTTGCCAATTCTAAAAAATTGTGTTCAATATAAACCTCTGAAATATGTGGTATGATCTTTTCAGCAGGGTATCACACTTTAAGTACTAACCTCTACAGATCTCAAAAGGTGCCATCTATATAGAGCATGCTCTGTCCCTTTGCAGCTGCTATCTGCAACCACACAGCATAAGGAGAATCCCCAGAGATTAAACTGAGCACTCTCTAACACAACATGAGAATTTGTGGATTATGGGTAGAATTTACCTGGAACGGCTATTCCAAATGCTTTAAACCCAGGCCCATAACCAAGAACTAAGACAGGCAGATCAAATAAGATGATCAAGATAAAGACTGCTAAAAAGAAACATGAACAGGTAATGGTGATTGGGAACACCCATGTGCAAGAAAGAAGCCAAGAATGAGCAGGAAATCAGGCAAGAAGGCAAAGAGGAATGGGCAAGAAGTTTGTCTCAAAAGGCAGGAAGCTTGTCTGCAACAGAGCATATGCTCATCCAGAGGCTGAGTCCAGAAACTCAGTACTTGAAACTTTAGCATACTTCTGCACATGTCAAGTATCTGTTGTATGTATATGTTATATATCAGGTATCAAGTGTATGTTATAATTTCCTCTGCAGTCCTGTTCAGACATTAAGTCTCTTACCCACTACAATGGATGACAAAAGAACTGAGTCCAAATTTACAGATTTTGTGTTTCGGATACAGAAATTGATCTTTAAAAGCCATCTGTAAAACAAAAAATTGCAAATATTGCTAATTGACTACAAATATCTTTAAATGCCCTCAGCATGCAGAGTAACTGCTGTGGCATTTCACCAACAGCTGAAAATGCTGTTGGCATTATCAGTCCACTTGAATTCCATGCTGAAAGACACAGCTTGTTAAATCTTGTCCACACACCAGTGACATTTTGTATTCTGAAGCTGGTTTTTGAGGGACACTCTCTCCCAAATAAACAGCTGAAAATCAGCGCTAAAAAATACAGGTGTAGATTACTGTACAGAAAATGAAATGTAGATCTGCTGCTAATATTGACTATGAAGTGAGAAGAAAATCTGGCAACAGCTGAAGCTACTCATAAATACTATAGTTATCTTTAAATTTGTGAAGAAGGCATACAAATCCACTAAATGCCACAACTGAAATCTTTCATTCTGAAGTTCTGAAAATGAAATTATGTAGTTTAAATTAAACTAATTGGTGTTATTAAGTATCACTGAGTAATCCCATATGACTAATGTGACTACTGTGCATCCTGTAAATTCCTACTGATAGTTAGGAAAGCATAACTAATGCATCTTTCTTTTTATTGCAGAAAGAGAGGGGAAAAGGATGCTTGCAAAAAAGATTTATCTAGTTAGAGGAGTATCTGGAACTCCAGGAACCTGTGGTCAATTCCCTTCTCCAGAATAAATTTCATGCGTAAACCTTGGCCAATGCACTATATTCATAGATCTTTTCCACCGTGTTTCCTTCCTTAGGGTGGTAATAACATCGAGATGACTTTCACTGCAACAGAAGTATGAGCTGTATGCTTACCAAATGACCTTCCTACTGGAAGCACCTACTTCTATAGCCCCTGCTTGTACAGCCATCTTATTCAAATACAAAAACCACCAAAAAAAGCCACATCACCAAAACCAACCCACAGATTTATTATTAAGAAACAAATCTTATGTCTTCTCTGGGTTTGTTGCTTATTCCTTGATTATCTGTGGCACTTAGACAACATTGTGTATTAAACTGATGTAGAACCTGCATGATAGTGGATTGCTTAGCATCTGCAATAAAGGTATATGGGGAGAGGAAATCAGATCTGTGGCTTTAATTAATTTTCATTTACTCTTTCAACTGAAGAAAAAGCTGCTATCATCTTCTTGGCTCCCCAAAGTAGAAGTTAGTCTGAGTACAACTTGAAAGAGAGCAGAACCTCCTATTTCTTTCCTATGTAGTCTACAAAGTGAAAGATATTATCTGTCTAAATCAATGCCTTGAAATATTTTACCTTATGACTGCTTACACTTTTTTGTAATTATGACTGAAGATTTTTAATTTGAGGATGGCAATATGGGATTTCTTTAAAATTTTGAGAGACAAAGCTTCCTAGCACTCTCTTTAAGTTTTCTGACATGTGTCTCAATAAGCAGATCTTTTTGTCTGGAGTTTTATAACAATTTAATTCTATGTGTAACATTATTCTAATAGGTTTATATCGTACAAGCATGAGTGCTCTCCCCACCAGCTAGGTAACTATTTTGCTTACAGGTGCATGAGTTGCAAGTTGTGGGTTGGAGAACTTGTGCATTAGAAACCTCATGAATTAAGCAATGTATTAGCGAATTCACACATTATACTATAGAAAGGAAATTGAGCCCTTGGATGTCATGTTTACTGTCCTACCACATGAGCTCATAAAATAGTCTGATTGACAGAGTACACCATCCTATGAAGCTGAGAGATCTAAATGGATCATAACATCAGTTGCAACACATGACTATGGCTAATTCTCTCAAAAAACAATACAATTAAACTGAAAATGTAAAGTAAATGTAAAACTTTGCTTGCAACACATTTTCAACAGTAATGCCATTTGATTGGAAATCATCTTCCTCCCGTATAGCTTTTCTAAAAATTAAATAAATAATTACTGTCAGATGGAAGACATCTGCTCCCAGTGCATTACCAAAGGCTGCATAAAATGGAATGTAAAATATCAGTCAAAAAATACCCTGTGAATATGCTATTAAATAACATGAAATGAAATACAGGAATAAGAACTGACATAGTAGGGAATAGAGTGCTTAATGTAAATGGTTATGGTCTACACTGAGAGAATTCAACATACAAATATAACATCCTTGGTGTTTTATTTCCATATAGCATGTAGAATTTGCTTATTAAGTATTAAAATATTCTGAAATAAAACATAATGCACTTAATAATGCACTGATGAAGTATTTTAATCCTTAACAGTAATATTTCTTATTAAATGTCTCAAAAGATGCATCAATCTTATGTAAATCAAAACAACATATGCATGCTCTCTTTTGTATAATTATGTTAATATACTGATTAATTTGTTTTCCTTGTTGATTATTAATGAATTATCACTCATAATAAGCAATGGATTATACAAAAGTTTATAAATTGAGTGTTATTTGAGATCTTTATCTTAGTCATTGTTTTCAAAAGTATTTGTCCAAAAGTAAGCTGACTCCTGCCTCTTTCTCTAATGGGACAAGCAATTCACCTGAAGCGCGAAAATTCACTGAATTTTGGCATTCTGATTTTCCAGTATTCACATATTTAAAAAAAAGTAATTTAAATTGCCTTAGGCTCTTACTGACTTCTTGTTAAACACTACCCCATTAACTTTAGCATTTAGGTTTATAGGACAGTAATTATCAGGAGTGCACTTTTTCCCTTTGGCATAATATTGACCTAATATTGAATGTTAATAAGTTCTGTAAAATCAAAACAATATTTAGAGTAGTATTTCACACCTTTAATCTCTCCACCTGCTCCACCTGACCAAGAGGGATTTTTTCTTTTTCTGATAAGTAGCTATTATAACTTCCCAACACCTTTGGCTGTCTAGCCATATGTCAACCAACATTAACAGAATTCATGCTCCTTCACCTGTAGCAGCCCACCCTGCCCAATGCCCCTAACAACTTCCCACACGACAATGTTTCTATATGCCTAGTGCATGCATACTGCCACAGTTCCCTTTGGCTGTTACACACCTCGCTGCCACAGTGTAAGACTCCAACTCTGTCTCTTCCCATTGGAGGTACACAGCTCTCCATTACAGTCATCATCTCCTGATGTTTCAACTAATATCTGACAGGAAAAAAACAGCAGAGGGTGGTAAACTGAGCACAAAGGGTAAGTAGACCAGAGCAAATGGTTGTACTTAGAGACCAGAAGAGTAAAGGCAGAAGGCAGGGAAATATCCAGAGAGGGCAAAAAAGAAACAGAAATATGTTTTAATACAGAATTAAGTAGAAGGTGAACTTATCCATAAGGAGTGACTTCTCTATGCCTACACAGAACCATATGTAATGCATCTCCTTGTTACTCCAGGGTTTTGGACAGATGCATAGATTGTCTTAATGTTAACTCTTTGATTCACAATGGCTTCCTACGCATACAAAAGAAAATAAAAATAAAAAAAATGAATAGCCTAAAACTGACTTTGAGAGATGAATAGAAAACTGTATGACTCTCTTCAAATAGCTCACTGCATTTACTGTGGAAAATGTTGATGCAAAGATACTACGTCTCCCTCTCAACCCCCCGTAGTATTTAAGAGCTGTACACAGCTCCTACTCCAGTGAGTACCAACTGGAGTTTTCAAAAGCATCAGCTTTCTCATGGTTAGACACTGATTCATACTAGTGCATTTCTGGATGGGAAACTATTTTAGTGAAGGATGGATATTATGGAAAGTGACTGCCTCAGGTACTGTATTAGCACTGTAAGCAGCTGAAGATTTTTTAGAACAATTTTACTTCTTCAGAGCTGTTCCTCAGATTAAGTGGGGACGTTCTTAATCTTACAAGGGCAACACAGAAAACATGATGAGAGCTGATTCTCAAATCAGCTGAATCTTCTGTTTATTGGACTTGCACATATGAATAGCCTGTACTCTTTTCAGCCTGTTTTGCTGAAGCTGTTTGAGTCCAGCTATTTACCATCATGGAAACAACTGTTTCCATTATTAAGATTGATAGCAGGTTGGCCAGCTAGCATTGTAACAGAGTTACACCTCCATCCTGGACACAGACAGATCTTTTGCTTGGCCTGAAAAGTTGCATACATAACACTGTTGATTTCTATGGTTTGAACTGAACAAAGAGGTACCCTATACCATTTCCCTTATAGCTGTAGCTCATTTTTATCTTACAGCAAATATGGTGCATCAAACACACAGATGGTCTGTGCACAACATGTTCCCAATTCCGAATTATGTGTAATTTGCAGGAATTTAAAAGGAATATGGATAAGAGATCAGACATAGGTGTTGACCACACTAATTCTACCACAGAAGCTGTTAGCTAAGAGTAGCTAAAGCAGTGCAAGTACATTAATAAACCTTGGAAATTAATCTCTGGATAACTTCTCAGTTCACCATTTTCTTGTAACTCAGAAAAAAAACATAAACAAACCCATAAACCTCATTACAGAAAGTAACAGCAACTCAGAGACGGCAGAATATAACTGCAAACCACTTTATTGATTCAGCCACTGGATCCCAGCAGAGATCACTGAGCACAAACATCCTGCTCCTGCATGAGAATCTAAATTACAAGGTAATTCTTCAGTTCTCAGACTGCTTATTCAGTTCATACACATATTAGTAGGAATACTGGAAAGCTAACCAATCAGACTGAACAAAGTCTGAAAAGTATAAAGAGATGCTGCACTGGGACGTATTGTCTGAAAATAGTTTGGGACTATTTTAGTGATAATGATGCTCAGCTGAATTAATTATTGCTACAGTAGGGTAAATGTGAGTATTTCCCTCTTGCATTTCCTATTCATACTTATTAAAAGTATATGCAATATGACCTCCAAGTATATCTCTGGAAGGAATAAGCATCAGTAACCGTGCATTTATCTACTACCAAAATTCAGAAGTATACCGTGAGTTCAATTTTTCTCCCAAATGCAATTAATTCTGTCAAACATAACTATGTGTCAGTGACACTAGATAATGGTCTATAGTGGAACACACAAAAATAGAAAAATACTGTTTGTCTGGTAGATCCTTCCCGGAAGGTCCCGCTTTAGAAATCCCCAGAAAAGTCCTGACCCTTGAAGAACTTTCTAGATATAGCTGGCCACTTTTTCCAACACAGGCTGCCCCGTGTCAGAATGAGTCTGCATTTTTGTTAGTATAAAAGCCCAAGCCACATGCAATGTGAGAAGGCAGAACTTCATACCACTCAGGTCAACGTTGCCTCAGTGGGGCCACCCACTAAGGCTGAGCCTGACACCTCGCACTGCGATGATGTTTTCCGGAGCCGGTTTCCTGATTGTCCTCACAGGGTCCTTGGGGTTGGTAAGAAATCCACTCTTCAGAAATATCCTTTATTGTTAGTATCTCTATATTTTCCTATATTAATAAACTAGTTGTGAGTTCTCTATTTGTGTCTTGTTTCTCTCAACCCAGAATCCTCAAACTCTGGAGCAATAATGCAGGACGGTTTTATAGTTTTGAAGTATCTCTTGGGTACTGTATCATTATGAGTCAAACCAACATTAAGAACAGAAGTGCAAGAATAGAAGGAAAGCAAAAGGTACATTTTCAGATTAAATTCAAGTAATGATGGAAATCACTGAGACTGCTGCATAAAGTTCACTGTGCTCTTGAAGATACTCATGCTCTCTGCAATGACTAATAACACAATCCTTAGTACTTCAAAACCCCATGAGATCTCAGTCTTTGTTGCCTCTCCAGCAGCTGGAATAACTGACCAATCTGAAGTCTAGCACTTGAAGCACTGAAGGTACATGCATAACCTCTGTTCTGTGGAATAGCAAAGGATAACTGAGCTCTTTTTAAGCTGCTTTGCTGGGGTGCCACAACCTTAAACCAACCTTAAAACAACCTTATTACATTTGAGAGGCAGAGGAAATTCAGCAACCAGTGTGATCTGTACCTGTTTTTTTTACTGAGATGCAGGTTGCAGTGCCACTTTCCCTACTGACAGCTTTGTATGATTTATCTTACTCATTACTGAACTCAGTATTCTGAAGAAAGCGTAAATGGACGAGTGGCATTTTTAAGGCGTTCTAGAATAGGCTATAGGCAGTGTAGGAAAGAAGGAAAAAAGCTTTCAGCATGGGTACAGACATGGTATAAAGCCAATAATTCGCTTAAGCAATTCAATGTGGACAAATAAAAAGGGATGAAATTTTTATTGGGCCCAAGCTTGTCAGAGTTCAACGAGCATGTGGACACCTCTCTTAGTCATATGATTTAGTTTTAAGTAGTCTTGCGAGAAACAGGATCCTTATGGGTCTCTTCTAACTTGAGATTCTATGATTATTTAGACGCAATAAAAACGGGAAACTTGCTCAATAGCCATAGGCAGACAAACAGATTAATTACGCTATAATAGGCAAAGATTTTAGATATTCTGCCTTAAATCTCTAATGGGGACACAATGTTTGATGCTTTGAAACTGAGGGAAAGCATAACTGTTACTATTTTTTTTTTAATATTAAGGAATCAATTCACTTATTTTATGGTTAAAAAAAAAGACACTTCGGAGATATCAATTACAACAGGGTAATACATAACTTCATCAACCACTGCATCTTGGATCATAGTTAGAAATGTTAGTCTTCAGCAAAGTATAAAGCTTTAGTTTTTTCAGCTTTACCCTTCTGCATTGCTATACAGTTGTGAACTCTCCCTAGAACTCAATCACATACTAAGCAGAGGGTAAGAGGAGTGCCAACGGGGTTTTATCTCATGCCTTTAAGATCATAAAAGACAGGTGTTCACCTGATTTCTCACACAAGAGAGCCTCACAGTCAAACATCCCTTCACCAAAAAGTCTTATCTTTCTCTGTGGTCATCTTGCCTCCTCACATAGAAAAATTCTGCTGAAAGTCTCAGGGCCAAACACTGAACACAACTGAGGAAGAGAAACATGGCGAAATTGAGAGGAATTTAAAACTGAGCTCTCATTTCTGAAACAGGTTTATAGTAAGGCTCAGGAAAAAAAGTGTTGAACTACCTGTATGTTCATGGTTTTCATGGGTTTTTTTAAAAAAAATTGCAGAAGTCCCAGAAAGCTTCTAGAAAACTTTTCCCACACTTTTAAAAAATTCCACAATAAACAAAACATCAATTTCTTCTGTCAGAAACAAAAACCCAATACAACATAGTATTAAAAAATATTCTAGATAACCCTTCGCTCTCCACCAGGGATAGTACTTTGGAATCAACAGGTAATTTTTCTTCCAAGTATCTGGGCCATTCTGCAACTTTTTGTACTTTCAGATGACCGACATTTTACTCCCTATCCTTTCATTTTTCTTTCTAGACTGAATGAGTGCCTCCAGTTCTCTCTTATAAAATAAACACTGAATTTCTCTGCTCACCCTAATAACTCTTCTTTGTAATCATTTGTAGCTTGTTTTTGTTTTGTTTTTGTTTTTGGTTTTGGTTTTGGTTTTTAATATGATTAACTAGCGTTACAGGGGCCACTTACTCATTTGTTAATATTTCACAGCTTTATTAAAAAGCTATCAGTTTTTTTGCAACCCATCATTGAGCCAGGGCAGCAGTGAAAGGGACACACAATCACATAATTAATGTTGACTTTTACCAGTCTTATCATTGGTCCTTAAATCCTCCTGCTAGGTTCATGGTGAAAGAAGAGGAATATATCTCTGAACAACCTGATGCAGCTATCCACCAACTCAAGTGGATATTAAATGTATGTTTTCTTCTAAATTTTGAAGCAGAATAACACAAGACAACTTCGTTGCTTAAAGGAAGGTGCAGGAGAACACAAACACTTAGATCTCAAAGGTTCCTCTGTAAAAAAAACAGCTTTTAACATATTTCTGAAGATAGTATCCAAAGTAATGTCTGCATGAAAGCCTTTTTCAGAGGCAACATGTTTTAATTCTTGCCTGCCTGCACTGCAAACATCCTCCAAAGTATGTGATAGAGCAAGATCCTCCTATCAGCAAAGGTGATGGCAACTACCAAGAATTAGGGAGGAAAACCAAAGGTTAGTATCACTTCCAACCAAGTATGTCAGCACTTGATAAAGACTAACTGTTAACAACAGCATAGTTGTAGTTGTACTTAACAAAACCATTAAGCTTTTAAATGGAACATTTTACTCTGCATTTCAGTGTGTATTGTGAGGGCTTAATCAAAAGATTGAAAATCAAGTCACTACCTGTGCATTGTAAGCACTTTAAGAAATTGCATACATACCTAAGCTTGCACTGCTTGTGTGACAACTTAAATGGCAACTAAAAAAGCAGTTGTTTGCTTGCTGTACCACAGCAATCATGAGAAGAAACATTTCTCTAAGAAATCCTATCTGCTTTGATTCAGGACGGTCTGGAAAGATGGAGAATGATAGTCTGAAGTGGTAACTGGGAGTGGACCCATACAGGGGTGACAAAACCATTCTTCCCAGCCATCCATTTTAATAAAAGCATTGGAACACAATTGATTTTAGTCCCATTATGGAATAAATTCACAATTTTGAAACCTCAAAGCACCGTGAAATGAATCTGTCACATTCTGAAGGCCTCTCTAGTACATAATAATTTTGGAAATCCAGACCTTAAGTCTTGTCTTAAAGAGACACCTCATTAAAATGAACAGCTGTGACACATGATAACCAATAACACTCTAGAGAGACTTCTGCATGCATTTGCATAACTTTGCTCCCTTTAAAAAGAGTAATGCAAACATGAACCAGACCCCTCATCATTTACACACTTTAAAACACTCAGTATACATTTGTTCTTAACTTTTGCTCAATTAGCCTCATCTCCCACAAAACCTTTTGTAACAATCAGTATTTACTGGAATGACACATACAAGTGGAACTAATCATCTGCAGGCTGTCACTTCTGCTGAGCTGAACAAACAAGCTGTTCTAGACTTCTTCCTGCAAACGTTTCTGCTCCATAATTCAGTGAGAACCCAAAGGAACTTTTTCCCTTTTGTTTTACAGAGACACAATTGATATCTACAAACTCAATTTTGAATGTCACACACACACACACAAAGGCAAAAAAGCTGGCTCAACTAGTTTGCTCACAAATATAGACCCAAGCCAACAGTAATGAACCAGCATGCCAGTCCAAGTGAAGATTTAATCTATAGAAATAATAATATGTGTTCTGGTTCCTGCACCTGTGACAGATGGTCAACAGAGAAGAAAGCTACTCCTATGAGCATTGCTGAGTTTTGAAATCCCAATGCACAAACCACAGATGGCATTGGCAGAACTGTTCAAAGAATCAGAGGTCCAAAAATAGATTATTTCTTTTCTCCACTGCGCTCCTAAAATGTGTTTGCGCTATTTGCAAGTTACCTAAAAGCAAACAGATCTTTGGGTTAAAGCAACTTGTCAATTTTCATTAATATAAATGTTGGATGGTCACTAATCCAATAGATAGATCTTTTTTTTTTTCCTTTACATTTCAGTGCTCAGCTTCCACTTACCATGGGGAATGACTGCAGTACACAGAGCCTGAACATTTTTTGTGTGGCTCACAAGTAAGCAAGGTACTGCTTTCAACTCCAGGCAAACAATCAGGTCTGGAAATCTATTAATTACTGGAAAATGTCACCATGTGTGAGCTGATCCAGGTTCCCATATCAAATGCTGACACTGTGAATGCTACAGAGATGTTTTGAGGGCTTCAACTGATTTTTCTTTTTTACCAGTGTGTCTTGAGTCTGAACCTCTAGATCCCTACAGACCTGCCACATCAAGCCCACAATCTACATCTGTACAGGAAAGTAAAAAAGGCACAGGACTATTCTCCAACCTCAAATGCATGCAGCAGGCAAGCCTGTGTAAACATGATTAAACTCTCCCCTCATCAAAGTGGACCAGTTCATACTGCTTACTTAGAACAATCTTTGACTACTGCTGTCCACAAAACCATGCCCAGACGTTTGTGAGAATGCTAGTTGGACAAAAATCATGCCCATTAATATGCTACAAATTAAGCAACATTGATAATTACATGCCAGTGCTTAAGCCTTCATTACAGCCATCAATGTGAAATGTAGATTCAGAAGACAGTTTAGCTCACAAAACAGCACTAACGTCCTTGCATCTAGTCTTTCTGCTAGATGGAGACAAACTAAGAAAGCATTTTCCCTAGAACCTTGGAGAAAAAAAGAAAGGAAACCAGCCCCAGACTGCAAATCCAGAATTTCAGAGCCAACCCCTTCATCTTTCACTAAAGGCTGCCTTTGTGAAGCCTACTTTTCCCCTGGCCACATGCACAGGCTGACTTGAGCTCCTAGTACCTGCGCTCTTATAACACATCATTGTCTGCGAGGTCAGCCTCCTTTGAGTGCAGACAAAATAAATAGGCACCCAAGTGATTGCAAGCTATATTACTGTTTGTTGGCACCACAGAGGCTGCTGATGTCCCTCAGAAGCCAACAGACTGTAAGGTACATCATGCATCACCTAGGCCCAGCTCCACTTCCATTTCACTCAGATTTTCACCTGGACCCATATATCGACTAGTTGAACACTAGACAGAAGTAATCAGTTGCTGCCATCACAACATACCTCTCAAGAAAGGCAGAAGAGAAACATTAAAGTGGCAACAGCTCTTCTTGTTTATCTACATTTACCAGGCTGGAGGTAACAGTTTACAATTAGTATTTTCAGTAGTGTTGGCCTGTTGCATCCCATTCCCACTGTGATTTAAATGGAAGAATAGAAGCTATTGTTATCACTATCAGTTTAGCTTGCTGTTTCATCAAAGATAAGAGAATAGAAAAAGTGAAATGGATTCTAATGATGATTACTCAAATGTAAGTTCAGTATCACTGGCAATATTACTAGCAGAATGGTGTTATGCTTAGTCCAATATTTAAGCGCCAACTTCCCCATGACAGAGCACAAACAACTGCAGCATCATTTAAAAACTCTATTATTTTTAAAATTGTTACAATAAAGTGCTTATTATGTTTGTCAATAGCTCAGAGAGGCTACATCAAAGCCCACAGACAGAGACCAGAGTTTCTGGGGTTTTGGGTTTTTTTACTAGTCCAGATTTGTCAGGCTTGAAGATCACTGCAGAGAAACCTGAGCAGACATGCAGCTCTGCTGCTGTTAGTACAGTTTGTTTTTATAGGGCTCTCGGTGAAGTTGAACAGGGGTGAGAACTTCCCATTAATTTCAATCCCAGTTTGTATCTCAGATTATCTTTCTGAACATTTGGGAAAGGCAGTCACAGGGTGCTCCTACAGCTGATTTTAGAACTGGTGGCAAGAACAAAATAAGAATACCTGTAGAACTAAGCCTAATGGTTTTCTTCAGCTTTTAGGGCATGAACATGTGATGATAGGGCTAACTGGGTCTACCTCACTCTCCCTCACTATCAACATGAGAATTGTCTCAAATCTTCTAAGGCACATTTCATTTGGTTTGTCTTTGAAGTCCCAGGTCCTGAGTCACAACACTAAGGGAAAGCCCCAGTTCAGAGGACAAACTAAAGCTCAGCATTTAATGTTTGGTTTGGTTTGGTTTTGTTTATTTTTTTAAATACACTTCCAAGCCCAACCATGTATTTATCTGAGTCCATCTTCATGAGCCACAAATTCATACTGGTGGTTTTTTTATTTTCATTCCCATCTGGACAAACCAAGTCAGTTATATGAATTATTTTCTCTGAACGGATTTCTGTGAACTTGTATTTGCGAAGGCTTTGCCATGGCCTCTGTGGTTCATGCCTTTCTTATCACTGGTAGTAGCACTCTGGTTTTCTTAGGCAGCCTTTGGTCCAAGTTCTAGGCAGGCCAGGATGACATAGCTGCTGAAACCATGTACGTGGAGTCCAGCGTGGCCATGGGGCAGGTTTCATAATATTTTAGCATACATTCTTGAAAAAAAAAAAAAAAATCCCAAATTTTCATCCCTTAAGACAGTTTTCGTGACAGGACTTTAGTGCAAGTTACAAAACAGTTTCAGTACCTAATTAGAAAATTATTCCTTTAAAACAACCAACACATTCCTAGCTCCACATACATGATGTGGCTCCTCTGACCTGCAACAAGCATTACCGTGTAAGAGAAATTACTGCAAACGGAGACATAAATAAAAGGTGCTGCTGACAGGAATAGCTCATCAAAAGTCCTAAGGTTAGATGATCAAACACAGGTGAGCTCCTTTGAGTTTCAGGAAAGCAGCCAGAGATGTAAGCCTATGTCAGTAGGGAAATGGTTACTTAATTGCATTTTGACTGTAAGAAACAGAGTTTCTCCCAAGGGATTAGATATAGATTTAACAAGTATTTCTTGCTTCTTTCAGATATGAAAGAAAGATGGGGGAAAACTGTATGCAGCGGTAGAATACACCTTTTTTTGGTTTGGTTTGGTTTGGTTTGTTTTTTTTTTTTTTTTTTTAACAGGCAAAAATATAGTTTAGCTTTCAGGCCTTAAGTGGAGCAGTCTGAGGCTATTGCCTCTGTGAGATCAGCTTTTTCTCCTCTGCCAAGAGCAAAAAGCAGATGGCGGGAAAGGTCTCCCTCCACTTCAGGAGGCTCTCTAGTTCTCTGAACAGTGAGTGAGGTGGCTATAAATGCACCTTGAAGCACAGAACTAATTTAGGTGCTTTCCTGGAAGTGAGAGAAGGAATGAGGACAGAGAGAGGGAGCCCATGGGTTTGAGAGTGCGAGGGAGTATGTGTCTGTGCCTCTTTCCTGCATCAGTTGTAAAGGAAGCTTCCAGAGATTAAGCCAAGGTCAGTTGCTGCTAACACTTTTTACCACCCTCACAATCACAGCCTAGATCCAGTTCTCATGAATTATTTTTTCTGTACATCCAAATCTTCCACTGTGGACAGCAGTTTACTGTCCCAGTGGCACAATCAATACAGAAAGGCAAGGTCACACAGAAAAATAAATTACTGGGTAAAGCAACTGCTTGAGATATTTAGAACAAGAGAAAAAAATGGTATTTAGACAAAATAGCAGGAGATTGTGATGGATTATAAAAGAAGCAGTGAAGCAGAAAATTCTAAACCCTCAACATTCTAATTTTAAACCCATTTATACACATATAAAGAAATGAACTGCCTTCTAATATGTGAGCTAATAGATAATACTTCTTTTAAGGGAAGGTAAAGCTGCAAAATGCTAAAACCTACATATATGGTCTCCATCGCCTACAAATAAGAAGATAAAATGCATTCTATTAAACAATAGCCTGTAACTATAACCAACAAAAGATTGATCTTCAAAACACTAAAAAAAACCCCAGGTACTGAGGATAATCTCAGTTGAAATGGATACCATTGAAATTACAACACTGGTCACAAAACGAATCAATGCGCTTGAAGCTTTGCAGCTGAGCTAATGCAACTAGAAAAGAGGCTGGGAAAAAACATCATTAGCTACTGCTTTATTCCACGAAGCCTAGATGTGTGCTCTCCCACAGGATGCTAAGAAACATGCACAGCATCATCCTAACAAACAATCATCCCTATATTATGCGGCAGGCTTACTGTAGGCAGTAAGAGCAAATCTTCTACCTATTCTGGGTAATTTAATGAATTAAAGGGGAGAAAGGGAATGGGAACTTTCATAGAGCTAACATCACAGATAAGCACTAACCAGAGATTTAAAAAATAACCATAATAATAGAAGATAGCTGAATGCCCACTCACTTCAGAAATCCAGATTAAAACCAGCAAGAAGCAGTCGCTTAAGAAACTGAGTGTTTATTTTCTAGATGATGATTGTTTTGTACTACTTCTGCTACTTAACAGTTTGGTTTCCATACTGAAATTCTCCACAGACACATCAGTATAATCTAAGTGATACAGAATCATGACTTAACAATGGATCTCTATTAAATTTTGTCTTCCTCATGATGATAAAGAAAGCATTTTTCATCCTTACTTCATGTTGCTCAGTTCTGCTTGCAAACTAACCTCTGTCATTTGATTATTCATACAGCAAATAGAAATCTTTCACAGAGGGAGACAGTGGATTTGGAAAAGTCTGTTAGAATTAGATTAGATCATGAAAACATTAATGGAAAATACCGCTTTTTAATAAGCTTTTTAAAAGCAGCAATCCTGAGATGTTTTTCTACCAGCCAAATAGTTAACCTTGTTTCTGGTTTTTTTTTTTTTTGGGGGGGGTTTTTTTTTGGTGTTTTTTTTTTTTTTGTGTTTTTTTTTTTTTTGGGTTTTTTTTTTTTTTTTTTTTTTTTGGTTTGGTTTGGTTTGGTTTTGGTTTTGGTTTTGGTTTTGTTTAAAATTTGGCCTTGAAATCACAAGACTTCTGACAATGAAACTTTCTTTTAATTTGGTCACTGTTTCAAAACACATCAATCATTATGGATTTGGTCAAAATAATACCAAAAATGAAGCTGCAAAATAATTATTAATCTTCACATGAAACTTACTAATAAAATACACATAACTAAGATGTAAAAAAAACCAAGATTGACGTGAACTCTGTCTTGGAAAAGACCTCAATACTTTATCACAAAGTATTATTCACACATGAGAATACATTTGAAGGGTCTTTCTGAAAAAGTTTTCTGTACTTCCTTCAATGTAAATATTTTATTAAGTACTATTGTATTCATACACCAATATAGGTTTATTTACCTCTTTTACATACTATTACTTTTTTAGATAATTTTATCATCTGTAGTAACAAAACTAATCCTCTTTATGGATTGTGTCAACTATATGTCATTTTCCCATTAATCACCCTGCTCAGCTGATAAGACAAACTAGTATGAAGTTTACGGGAAATAAATACTAATGCATTAACATGTACTCTTAAAACAGTTTACCCCAGATCCTTAAGAAGTATTAATGGACAATAATTACCTCGATTACCCTTCCAACTGATAGCACCACCCTTGAGGTAGGAATATCTGAACTGATTAATTGGTACCTGTACCCCCAGTTTTCAGCTAAATTAACACAACCGAGATTATATATTCACGTATGTCAAAGCTGGTTTGCCTTAATACCAGGGCATAGTATTCGCAGTAGCTCAAAAGCCAATTCTCAAGGCTTGGCACCAGTCACCTATTCAGAGGAATGGTGTCCAATGGGAGTGATAATGCCTGACTGCGGGCACTGGGAAGTACAAGGTCAATAGCAATGGCTGAGAGCCAGGCTCATGCAGTTTACCAAAATGTGTAAAGTGCTGCTCTGCCTCAGCTGGCATTTCTAGCATTTTCATAATGATCATTTGTTGCCACTTCTATTACAGCTCAGTTTCCATGCCACTGTAGGCCTACAAGAACAGAAGCATTCATTTATACACTTAACTGTTAACAGGATTAAACAGTTTGATTCAAACTAGCATCCTCTTAAAATTAAGAATTCCCAAGCTTTTCATTTTTTTATATCCAAATAAAAATATACATTTACAGCACATTTTTTGTGTTTTCCTGAAAATACAGAGGATTAATAAGTAATGTAATAGTAACTTTAAACAACACATCTTTATCAGTGGTTTACAGATATTCTGTGTATTTCAAGAGAGGGTCAAGATCAGAAAAAATCTGTAGTTTTCTAATAAAACAACACATTTCATAGCTGGTAAAATTAATTCCATTTTCTGGATAAGCTTTGAAAAAAAGCCTTAAGATGCAGTCAGACAGCTACTATAATCCTGTGATTCTCAGAATAGTAAAATTAGAATCTCTCTCTCCCCTCCAAGATACCACACTAAATAAAAATATGGTCAAAGAGTATTTGGGCATTTTTTCGGAAAGACCATGACACTTCAGTTGCTTAAACTAGTCAAAAAAGTAGAATTAATGTTGTAGTGGGAGGGATATGGATGAGATACGCTTGTTAGAATACAAACTTCCAATAGGCTCCAATGTATTTATAGCAGACAGATCTTTAACTTAATTTAGTGATTTACATAAAACCCTCAAGAAACGAATTTGTTGTAGAATTGCTTTCTTTCACTTTCCAAGGTGTATATTTATCTGTTATATTTACCTCTCCTTACTAGCTTTTCAGAGCAGGAAAACAGTTTTTGTTTTGATTTGTTCAGTGCCAGGGGCTAGGAGGTCAGTATATGAAAGAATTTCTAGCTAATACTGGCCAATCTTATCTAATTTGAAAGCCAACAACTTGCTAGTATCTCTAAATGTCAGTCATCATTTAAACAAAATCCCTGTAATATAACACCATAAATATTGCTTACATTAGTAAAGCTGAAGGTCCTGTTTTATTTAATCAGGAAATCAGAAGGTCAGGGCTTAAGAAAGCCAGCCTTTTCTCATCCACAGCCTTGAGATGTAAAACAAGAGTAATAAATTACTTAACTGCCCAATGCTTGCCTTAATGCTGTTCAAAAGTTTGTCATGGGAAGTGAAAAACACTTACAGTATGTTGATGTGCTTTAGATTTTTTTCTATTCACTCTCTTATCTCAACATCCTACTTCCAAGGAAAGCCAACATATTTATTTGAATAAACAGGAATTCTGCTTAAATTATGGCAAGAATTCCAGCACATTTATTTTTAGTACATTTACTTTCTGTCCTGTTTAAGGGCAATAAAAAGGACATGGAATTGTTGGAACAAGTCCAGAAGAGGACCACGAGGATGATCAGGGGACTGAAGCACCTCCCATATGAGGACAGGCTGAGAAAGCTGGGACTGTTCAGCCTGGAGAAGAGAAGGCTGCGTGGAGAGCTCATTGCAGCCTTCCAGTATCTGAAGGGGGCCTATAGGGATGCTGGAGAGGGACTCTTCATTAGGGACTGTAGTGACAGAACAAGGGGTAATGGGTTAAAACTTAAACCGGGGAAGTTTAGATTGGATATAAGGAATAAATTCTTTACTGTGAGGGTGGTGAGGCACTGGAATGGGTTGCCCAAGGAAGTTG
>JBCJKH010024633.1:0-11094 GCA_039877255.1 Loriculus beryllinus | reverse complement strand
CCTGGAGCACCTTCTCCCCCTCCTTTGTCACTGACCCTGGTTTCTGCAGAGCTGTTTCTCTCACATACTCTCACTCTCTCTAGCTTTTCCAGTTCCTAGCCATATTATCCCAGAGGCACTGCCACTGTTGCTGATGGGGTCAGTCTTGGCCAGCAGTGGGTTCATATTGGAGCTTTTTGGCATGAGCTCCATCAGACATGGGTGAAGCTTCTGGCAGCTTCTCACAGAAGCCACCCCTGTAACCCTCCCTTAGCCCCCAATACTAAAACCTTGCTATGCAAACCCACTACAGGGCCTAAGTCCTATAGCATAGCACCAGCACGCAGGTAAAGGCATAGCTCAGTGTAATTCACTGATGCAGTTTGGGGTGTGTGCCACTGTCTCTTGAACTTAGACACATAATTAGCTGCAATAGTCAGCAGAATGAATTTAAGTGCCCAGCATAAATGACAAGGTATAGAATATTCTAAAGCATTTAATGCATGTTGGTTCTTCATTATTTTCAATCAAGGCTTCAAATGATCTGTGTAAGGAGAGTCTACCAGTGGAGATTGCTGTGTAGTTGAAGTGCGTGTGAGTACAATTTTGTAGGTGCCACTTTCTGTGTGCTGAGCTGTATTTTACAGTCAGAGAGGTAAAAAAAGCTGGTAGAACATACACTGACAATTTGTGCTTGAATTTTCTGGAAGGTAACCGTTGTGACTGTTCATCCAAAATCAATATGCAAGTTTCAAAGGTGGTACAATTCTTTCTAAGTGTGATTTGCAGTAGTAGTGAGCTGTGCATCAAATTTCTGTCAAAGCATTTCTAAATGGCCTTTCTAAAAAACTTCTAGAAATGTAATTGGAATGTTAATTGGAAAAAGTTGAGTTCTGTGACATTCTCATAAATCTGGGTAAAGTGCAACAACACTTTAACATTTATACTACTCTAATGAAAAACATCAGTACAGAGTCTAATGAAAAATACCGAGGCAGAATCTTAAAACATTAATGGTGTCCAACTTCTCTGCAAACTAAATTTTAACTCTCACTGATTTGGATTAAAAGCTGAAACTAGCTTCTTCCCTTTCTAATCCACACAGTGAAATTCTTCCCTGGATTATAAACAGGATACAAGGATCTCAAACAGAACTTCATCCATAGAAAAACCCAAATTGTTACAAGTAGGTAGAATTCCAAAAAAAAGTCCTGTATCTCAATTTAAGGTTTGTTTTAACTGTTTTTACAAAAAGAAAAACTGTTTTTGCAAAAAAAAAAAAAAACCAAAAAACCCTTTCTGTAATTAATTTCCTTAATAAGAAGGAAAAAAAACCAAAACCAAACAAACAAAAAAACAACCCAGAAATCTCTTTAGTTTTAACTGAAACTACTGGTTTAAAGCCAAATAAAAGTTACACTTTTTTTACAATAGCTCAGGACAAACAAGTTTTAAAGCCATGTGTTTTACTGTCAGTGCCTTTGCTTACAGCACAATACTGGCTATCCATCAGATTAGACTGAAAGAGCTATTCACAACATTCACAGTAAAGACCCACGCTAACAAGTACAGCACTACATTGGAACTGTAGGAGCATGTTTCTAACAAAGAGGTGCATTTGATCAGAACCTTTGATTCCAGAACAACAGGCTGCACATGGGGCAGAACAAATTATAATACATTGTTTCTTGAAGGACATCTGGTTTACAAACAAAGCCTACTCTAAACAATGCAAAATGCCAGCCTCTTCAGGCTGCAGACAAATACATAATTGTATAATACATAATTATTGTTATACAAATACGGCACATAAATCTATAATTTTTTGCGCTATAATAACACTATAAATACAGCACTACATATCAAGCACAGGAAAGCTGCACTGGGGTCACACCATTATTTTTTTCTGAAATATAGCAGGAATTTTGCTTTGATAACTAGAATGAATTTATCCACACTAAATGTTTTCAAACATTTAAAGTAAAATTAAACTATTTTAGGAAATATGAAATGGCTAACATGAAATCAAAATGTACACTGGAGCCAAAAGTGAAACAGTGAGCTTAAATCCTTGTTTAGGACATTTAAGACAAATTCTGGAAATACTGTCGCAAAATATATGGCTTATTTAAAAAGCTGGTAAGAACTTCACAAAACATAGCAGGAGAATAACACTGGAAGCAAAGACAAAAAGTTTTCGGGGCTGCGAAAGAACTGTACAAAGTCAAAGACAAGAAAGCTTGTAACTTTTGCAGTGAAATAGCCTAAAGAAGTGGAACCAAAAGAAAAGTGTGATTTAACAAAAATTGTAAAAGCACATCCATGGAGTAAAAAGTTGATTATAATGGCACCTGAAACGTTCAAATAGATCTTTGTTTTAGATGGGAGGTGAATATTTAGAAATGTCGATGAATTATTTCCCCAGCTGCTCTCTAAGGAGATGGCAGCTAGTGCCAGTGAGAAGCAGATTTCCCATGAGAAAGTGTAACATTCAGAGAGCATCTAGCTCATGGCAAAAAAAAAAAAAAAGTTAAGGAATCAGCTGGCAAAGTGCCCAGGTTAAGAGTGATAACGATCTGAGTTTTGAAGAAAGTGGCCAGAGGGATAGGGAAGTGTTTCAGTACCTTTATGGAGAACATGAAATGGCTTAATAGCCCATTATAATCTCATATTTCTTAAACTGGAAACAGAGACTGTTCTTCTAGGTTTATCAGTTATCACCGGTATTCTGCTGGACAAAGTAAAATCTGAGGAGAAACTGAAAGAAAGAAGATGAAAATGAAATACAGTGGCATTAGGGAAAATTGTAGAATCTATAGATTTAATCTTGCACTGAATGTAGCAGCGTGCATTAGAAACAGTAACTAGACAAAGAATAGGAAATTGGAAGGAAACCTATGATTTAATTAAGGTGAGTGAGACTGGATTCCCTACATGAGAGATCAAGTCTAACAAATGTTACAGAAGTTTTCCAAGTGTACATATTATGTAAAGATTTCTCTTCATATGTGGCAAATACCTGTTTAATGCAGATATGTATCAACTACCCTATCTCTGCACACAAGTGCATGATTGATTATGTGCTCTAAATTAAAGAGTGGATTACAAGAAAATTATTTTTTTAACTAAACCAGAGAAGCCTGTAAGGGTACATAATTACTTTGGGCTAAATCGTTCTCTCCTGAAGAAAGAAGTCAAACAGCAGTGCCTTCTCAGCAGCTGTTTTCAGGGAGGAGTGCCAGGGGTTTGTTTTCTGTTAATTGGGTCAACAAAGCCAGTCCTATGTACCGTACAATTTTCTGCACTGAGTTCCAT
Source organism: Loriculus beryllinus (assembly GCA_039877255.1). NCBI lineage: Eukaryota > Metazoa > Chordata > Aves > Psittaciformes > Psittacidae > Loriculus > Loriculus beryllinus. Next base: position 7,800 of record JBCJKH010024633.1, on the reverse strand, counting down.
AAGCGTTGGCAATGGTTTCATTATCTCATGATCTCATGTCTCCTTTTGAAGGGAATTTCCATACTTGGAAGTGACTTAGCTTCACTCTGAAGTCTCAAACTTGCAATTTCTTTGTAATCCTCCCATAAAGGATGTAGGAAAAAAAGAGCAGAGTGTTTCTCTGACAGTGTACCCTGGAGACAGGTCTAGCTCCTCCATCCAGCAGTTTTGTATTGCATCTGCAGGGCACAGCTGTCCCTTACCCCCTGTATGGTGAGATACTGACTATCTACATCACCATACTCTGAAAAATTATGGCTGATGGTGAAATATAAAAGCAGTTCAAGAAACTAGTATTTATCTTTGTTATACAACTGCAATTACTGTTGGAACTTTAGAGAATTGTGAATTTTTCATTATCAAAAAAAAATAAATTTGCTTTTTCTCCTGTAACTATTGATAAGTTCATAAGGGCAGCAAGATTATGTGTATAGTACATTTTCTGAAGTGGAGCAGTAATAACAGTTCATAGAATCATAGAATTATAGAATCATAGAATCGTTAGGGTTGGAAAGAACCTTAAGATCATCTAGTTCCAGCCCCCCTGCCATGAGCAGGGACACCCCACACTAAACCATGCCTCTCAAGGCTTCATCCAACCTGGCCTTGAAGTTGTACTGAACAGTTGTACTAATGTAATCTACTATATATTATTATGAACTATTTTAATTATTCTAATGTTAAAATACTTGAGTAGAACATTTTGGAATTTGGTTAATTACTGGATTTGTGTATGATGTAACCTGATAAATATTTGTATAAACAAATTTTGTTTTTTCCAGGCGTTACAAGTAATATATGGTGGAGATAAAAGTCTGACACCTAAACAGTTTGAGTTTAAGCATTTAATTTGGGATCTGCTGCCCTACATTCAAAAAGATACAAAATCAGATAAAAAAACAATACTCAATTGAACCTTTAGCCTGGAATTTGGGACATAATTGGCTTTGGTCATATTTCTTAATCTTGATACCTCAATTTAACATCTCAAAAAAGAAAATAATATATGTGGAAGATAGTATGGCAGAATTCACATTAATTAATTTATATTAAATGTTTGGAGTTACAGCCATAAGAAATTATAGAAATATCTGCAAATTCTCTCTGGAATATAAATTGGTTTAAATAGACATCAAAGACATCAACATCAAAATATTAATAAGACTGTATTTATTGCCGATGTTTCATTTGTGTTAGGTACTGCAATACCATCTTGGATAATAGAGTCCCCAGAGGATGTTAGATTTGCACAAACACAGTTTTGAAGAAAAGTATTTGTTTATTCAAAAATGGAAAACCATTTAAATAAAGCTATAATTCTCTTTAAAATTTAAAAAAGTCACTGAATATTTTCCATGTATATCGGTGTTTCCAAACCATACGGCTGTCCAGAGAGCAAGCTAGAGATTCTGGCAGTGTTCAAAGAGTGCTCCCTCCTGTCACAGTGGCTTCTGTCAAATTCAGGGGAGAACTGACTTCTGTTGTCCCTCCAGAAACATATCTGCTGCTTTACCTGAAGTTGAGTGCTCTGTGCCAGTGGACATCTGGCCTACTGTGTTCTGTATGTAGATGAGAGAAGTTCATAATACTAATATGCTCCCTGTGACTGACAATTTTTAGTAATATCATTTAATATTAATTACTATACAGAAGGAGGTCTGTATGAATGTGTGCAACAAAATATGCAGCTTGCTTTCAAACTGTTTCTCTCTTTGTACTCGAAACATGTCAGAATGCAGTCAGTATCTTTTCTGAGCATAGTCGTATGTTTTTCCTTCTGCACCCATGTCAGGACCAATATGTTTGGCTGACTTTGTTTTCTTATACTCTAGAATTTTTCTGTGGCACTGTCTCTTCTTTTTTTTTTTTTTTTTTTTTTTGTCTGCAAATAATTTAGCTTCAATTTTGAGCTGACATTTGTAATAATAGAATCATAGAATAATATTTTCTCTTGAATTATACATTAACCCCAATGGAAAGCTAAGCTTTTTTAAAGCACCAGGATAGTAGTTGTGCTACAGCAAAGCCTGTATCAGTTAAAAGAAACAAATTTTTCCCTAGTTAAATATTTTTAGTTTTATAAAGTTACGTGTTGCTGTGATGATTTTGTGCTTAACAGTTTGTGGACTGATAAAGAGCCTATAGCAGGCAGCCACTTACAGGCTAAAACATATACTGTTCATAAGAAAGTAGAGTTTCAAGCAGGTAACTAAAATGATGGACACCCAACCCATACAGATGGTTCAAAAGAGTTATTCAACTAGATGGGGACTATACCTGTTAGAAAAGGCTTCTGCTGTGACTGCTGTAGCACTATAACTTCTTTTCTGATTTATGAAGGTATAAAATTAAAATCATGCATAATACCTGCCATAGAAATAGTGATGTAACTTTTCTAACTACTGCAAGTAAATTCCTAGAAATTTACAGAAGCACAGGATCGTAGCAGTAAGAAAAGTCTTGAATCCAGCAGTTTAAGCTATGGAATTATGTAAATCAGCCTGCAACTTGTAAGTCATTGGAGTTAGTAAATAAAATGGTGGAGTTAAATAGTATCTGCAAGTAAATCAAGCTTATCTAGTTTTATGAGGAACAGTATCAAATTTAGCTGCTTTTGCATGGCTCTAGGAGTCAAAATACGTCAGATTATCTGTTTCAAAAATTAAACAACACACTCTGGAAGGAATCCATGAAAGCGAATGTGTGTGTCCTTTGTTGCCTTAGTTGAGAATTGGACTCTGAAAAGAAAATTCCCATTTGCCCTTCCTTCTGCAGCATTACTTTCTATTTTTTGAGTCATCTCACCAAATATTAATATTTTCTATAAGATTAATTTCCCTAAAACTGCGCCCTTCCCAAATAGACTATTTGCATATTTGCTCTAACTAGTGATGCTTTGAGAATCTTGTTATTAGAGTTACACCGTGTTGGTCACTACTAAGATGTCAGTCTTAGGAGCTTTGCATTCTTCGTGTTATCCCAAAAGAGTAAAATGGCTTACCTTCAGATATGAGTGCATTGGGGGAGTGAGTAAAGACAACTATGCTCTAATCCATTATTGTCCATTGCCTTTTTTAGAACATCCTTTGCAACAATGAATTTCCACTTAACAATTGAAAATGCATATTATTTATTGTCGTTATTCAGGTGGTAATTCTAATTTTCCTAATATTTTTAAATCAGTCTGTAAAGAAAAGAGTAAAAGCTTATTTCTCATTTGTCCTAGGCTTTCTTCAAGTTTCTTGTATGGAAATGGAATGTATTTACGCAAAAATCAATTTTGTGGCTTCAGGGCAAAAGTGATTTAGTGAAAATAGTGGTGAAAAAGGAATTTATTGGTCTGTGAACAAACTCTGAACTGATTAAAGGTAGACAAAAAATCAATCATATTAATCTTGACCAAGGTATTCATAAAGTCAAAGGATTTTTAATTATTACCTGTCAAGGAATGGGCATAAAATGAGTTCATAATCATGACAAGGATTCAATATTATTATTGTTATTGGACTTTTTTTCCCCTCAGAATATGTTCATTAAGTTCTAAGTTGTTAATTAACAGTGAGTTTTATTTCGGCAACTCTATTATGAAACACAGCAATAAGATCACTTTTGTCTCAGTTGGTTTTGCCTTCATTTTCTTTGCCTCTTTAAAATTCGAATTTTATAAGTTAATATTTTCTCAAGACTGAGCTTCACAATAAACTGTATTAACTGAAAAGTAAAAGAACGCTTATGTGTGAAACCAGGAATGAATGAAGCTGGTGAATGAAGCTTCCTATGAAGCAAATGGCTTAAACACCTCAGAACCAGTCATACTCTGGAGAGACCTTTTGCAGCTACAGGGTATTTTTACCTCAACTTCAGTGGTAAATTTACCAAGAAGTTAATTAAAATTAGCCCAGATTTCTGTCTGAATCAGAATATTTCCACTTTCACTGGAAACTCTGTGCAAGGGGTACTTCTAAGTGATAGCATTGGTAGTTATTTTGTTATTTTTAGTAAACCATTGGCCAAGTGCTAAGATAATTTAGCAGCTACAGTGTAGGAAACCTTTAATCATGAGGCTGTTACTATCAGCTCCAGCCCAAAGTAATTATGGCCAGTGGTTGTTGTCTCATGGTCTGTGAAGTAAACTGCTGAGAACAGCAATAAAAATAAAATAAAAAACCCTCCCCAAACTGTCCTATCTGCTGCTTTGAACTTTGCACAAAATATACACCACTGTTCTAGGGATTTGTAGTTTTCAGATTAAGTGTTTGGTGGCCTTTTAGCATGACATTAGACAATTTGCAATGTTGTCATATCTAATATGGGCAAAACATCTACCAGTTTACATGTATGAAAATGCAGAGCAGTATGAAAATGCAAAGCAGTATGAGACTAAATTACTTATGGTTTAAACTGAACAGAAATTTATTTAATGATTTATTATGTGTAATAATAAAGAGAGGTACTATTGAAGTCCTGTTCAGTATTACAATATACTGATTAAAAGCATGAGATTTAAGATAACAGGAAAATATTATCAGATTTTGTTATTTCACCTACATCTAAGGATGTAGGATTGGCAGTTAGTACTGTTGAGTGCAAATGAAAATCAAATTTTATCATATGACATGTTTCAATGATGACTAGATTCCCTAGATCTCTTAAGAGCTTCGTCTGATGGCTCCTGAAGCACCTTCATTGATGTGGGTGTTTTGAACTAATTTCCAGAGTGTGGCTTGTAAAGATTAACAGGGATTTGGCTCTGAGTAGCTAAGAGGGTGAGGAGGAGGAGAGAGATGGATGTTTTCACCCAGCCTTAAGGAGGCAAAAATGAAGGTAGACTGTCCCCTTCAGTGACATTTGTGGACATTGATAGGTGTAAACCAGCCAGAAGATTGTGTTTTCAAGGCATTACTAGCAAACCTAGAGTAAATCCGACAAAAATAGTGGGATCACTGGGAATGAATTCAAGAGCCAAGCTCAGGAAATCTGGACCTGCAACACCTTTCAGGAAATAGGTTTCCCAGTCAACCTCTTCTGGGATTTTTATGAGTAGAGATAGTTTGAAGGTAACTTTACAAGTTTTTTTACTTTTTCATTCGTTTAATGAGACTTAGCTGCCTTTTTATGCAAGTTATAATTTTGTTAGTGTATTCAGGCAAGTCCTAGTCAAATAAATATTAGTGGTTATTTTAATGTATGTTATGCTAGCTAAAATGAACACAGCAGCAATGGAGGCAAAATAAAGGAGACACAGAGGTCTATCAGTGCTAGCAGTTGAAACTACAGGACCTACAGCCAAATTGCTTGAGTTGAAGCTTGTAATGGTCTATTGAGTTTAACACAGGCTATCTATCAAGATAGATAACATGAATAGCACAGCACTCCAAGCTAAAAATCTCTAGAAGTGGTTACTCCAAAGAAAAAAGGTTTCCTTTTTTTTTTTTGCTTTGTTTCTATCAGAGAACCTTGCACTGCCTTAAGAGCTGCCATCAGCTCTGCCCTAAGGGCTGGGGGAGATCTAGCTGACCTTCTGCATAAACACAATTGTGCAAAGCCATACTGTTGTACTGATATACAAAGTGGATTTGATAAAAGCTGCAGTTGTGGCCTAGGGGGTTTCCAAGCCCTTGTCATCATTCTCTGGAAATATGCCCAGATTCTGACAAAAGACATTTTTCTTTTTACCTTCTAACTATGTTAATTGCAATTTTTTAAGATTTTTTTTATGTCTTTCTTTTTCAAAGGTTTGCTTACTTAGTGTAGCTACATGTGAAAGTTTCTGCAGATCGCAGACTTTTTAAGCTTAACTTCCTTTTGTTCCCTGGAACTTTAAGGATTTTTTGGTCACAGTTTTCAGTATGTTTTGTCTGGAAAAATACTAATTGAAATGAATAACCTTTTAAAGAGTGTTCAGAATACCCTAATTTCTGTTTCCTCCTCCCATATTTTTATCCTAGCAATTCTGATGCTAAGATGTCCTCTGCCTAGTTGGCCTTTCCCATTTTTACAGTCTGTATTGAAGCCAAATGATGTGGTATATTTAGAATATTAATGCTTGTACGAAGAATCGACACTGCACTTAAGACTTTATGGAAATCTGTGCTTTTTCTTACCTAAATTGCTGTCATTCATTGTTCTGCATGAAGATTATTTATATAAATGTGATCAAAAGGAGAGAAATGGCCCTTCTTATTTCAGTTTTGTACTGTCATAGATTGCAAGAGGATCATGTGTTATGTTGGGGAGATTGTGGCCACTCATGAGCTAACCCCACCTGGATCAGTGGCTAAATTTTCAGTGAATCTTTGGCTGTCATATCTCCCTTGCAAAAGTAGAGAAATTGTAGACTTAAAGTATTTCTTCAGTAGTATTTCATACAACAGTTGTATTTCTTTCCTCTTCAGATGTTCCTTTTTGTCTCATTTCCAGTTATTTAGGATGAAGTGTAGTTCATCATAGCTATGTATCATCTGTTACCTTACTCTTCTTAACATTGTGTGTATTTCAGTGATATGTCGAGTGATGGTATTATGGAAGTAGAGAAGAACCAAATTATTCTAAACTGATTGTAAATTGATAGAACAGTTTTAGCAGTTAAAGCTTCTGCAATGGGTATTTGCTAAATATGCATTATTACTTATATTGCTTATTTTGATATACTTATATGGTTCATAATATGCAGAGGCGCAGCTTTGGAAAATTAGAGAAAGACTTTACATGAAAGTAAAGCAAACGGCAGTAAATAGTATCTCTGGAGTTTTTTCTCACACTTTCCTTTAGCTGACCCCCTCAGCAGCTTGTAAGAGCATAAGCTTTGAAGTGCTCCTCTGATATGGGGGGGATTTGAATGTCTGAATCATAAATGTCTGTCTGTAGCCACATGGTTCGGTGGATACGCTTGAGAGAAGAAATGCCATCCATAGAGACCTTGACATGCCTGTGAGGTGGGCTGATGCCAACCTCGTGAAGTTTAACCATGACAGTGTTTAAGGCCGGGTTGGACGTAGCCTCGGGTGACATGGGTTAGTGTGAGGTGTCCCCACTTATTGCAGGGGGTTGGAACTAGATGATCTTAAGGTCCTTTCCAACCCTAACTATTCTATGATTCTAACTATTCTGTGATTTTAAAACTGGCACTGTGTTTCAGTTCATAATAATAAAAATTACAGATTTCTTAATCTGATATTAACGTAACTTTACCTAGACCTTCTTGGAGACTCTCTCTCTCATTTGTCATTATTGCTTCATTTATATTTCTTTCCTACTTCTACAGTGAGAGAGTTATGAAGGTCATTCTGACCAAATGGCTGTAGTATCTCATATTTGTATTTGGCAGTTCTTCCAAACGGCTGTTTGATTGTAGCCGTTTGCTACAGATGTATTTCCACTTAGAATAAGCTGCAACTGGCTGCATGACCGATATACATAAATCTGAGTGCATTTAGGCTTCTGATAAAAGTGTCCAATAAAACTTCGGGTTTGTCATAAGAATGAGCTGAGGTACCATTCTTTCCATTGTCTTCTTTTGAGATCAGTATTAGCAAAATTATTTTTCTAGGCCTTAGTACAGCTGGAATTAAATTCTATACACTGCTGTAGATATCTATGCTTTTCTGCCCCTGATCTGATGCAATGTTAATTAATATTAACATAAATATAAACCCAAGATATTTTATGCCATCCAGAGGGACCCTGACACGCTTGTGAGGTGGGCTGATGCCAACCTCATGAAGTTTAACCATGACAAGTGCAAGGTCCTACACCTGGGTC
>JBCJKH010024631.1:0-15119 GCA_039877255.1 Loriculus beryllinus | reverse complement strand
CTCGTGGCCTCCTCTGGACTTGTTCCAACAGTTCCATGTCCTTTTTATGTTGAGGACACCAGAACTGCACACAATAATAAAGGATAAGCAGAGGAGACTGATTTGACAGCCCCGTAAATGATTCAGATGTTGCACTCCATCTAAATATTGGCTTGAAATACCACTGTAGTCATGCACAGAACCACTGATTTCACAGTGTTTTTCTACACGCAGTTCACCAATGGCCTGGGCTTTGGACTGCACATCAAAACACACTCTCCAGACTCACCCAGGAGACTCAGGAAAACAGTAACTGACAGGGTCTGTGATGATTGTTTACCTCTGCTGTTCTCAAATATGACCATGCACTTTCGAGTAAATTGACAAATTTCACAATACTGTTTGACCAGCTATCTGGTTCACATTTTTGGCTCAACTTGAAGAGGTGAGAGGATAATCCCAGAGTTCCATAACATGTGTTCTAACTGCACTCAGTGTTGGTCTTCATTATTTCCTCCTTTCAGCTGCAGTAAATATTTCTACCAGCAGCACACTACTTCACACCTAATATGGTGCTACTCTTTCGCCATTCTTTTTCTTCCTCTTTCCTCAGAGTTTCCTGGTTTTTGTTCCCCCTATAAGAGGCACATTGTACCTGCAACATAATACATCTGAAAATAATAATCCCTCCTCTGTCTTCCCCCCATGAGAGATGGCTTTTTAAAGAAGATTTGACTCAATTTTTTTTCTTAGCAAATCAGTTACTTCAAGATGTAAAACAGGGAAAAACACAAGGCTAACAGTTGTTTTTTTACAATGCTGTGCCTTTTAAAACACATTCAAACTAAATGCTCAAATGTTAAGCAAATCCCTCTTTCCAATATATAATACGGTTTGTTCCTGAATAAGACTGAGACCAATCACCACTGTAATTTTTAAGGGAATTATCAGTAACATAAAAAGTGGATAAAAGGAAATACACTACCTGTCACCATATACTGCTCTCAGAGGATCAAAGTCCTCACCATTTTTTTCAGACAGTAAAGTCTAGGGCTAGGAGTGCTAACACAGAGCAAGTTCAGGCAGGGGAACAGCAGGCACATGCAAGGGGTGCAGATTATGGTGCTTAAGCAGGGGGAGCACCAGCAGGGAATGCTGGAAGGGAAGGAAGCTGCTGGCATCCACATAGGGGCTACAGGGGAAGACATTTTCAAGTGAGGACAAGGCGCCGAATTTAAAATGCATGGCACAGAACCTTGCCATAAACCACTCCTGCAAGAGCAACGAGCTAGCCTTACTCTCTTGCTCTCTCTTTTCCTCAGATCAGCATACTCATTTAGTACTTCTTTCTTCCTAAATCCAAACCTGATGACTTCTCAGTTTGCTTACTGAAAGAAAAAGAACAGAAAACCCATATGTGGACAACTTTTTGCAGAGGCCTACCTTTTCTTTCTCAAAAATGAAGGAACCATGAAAAAGAGGATGAAATGCAATGCAGGCAGTTTCTGCATGATCCACTGCATCACGCATTCCCAGGCTCACTTTAACACGGCTTGCAACGCCCTAGATCTCTCAACCTCAGATCTCTTTTAACAAGTAACAGTAATTTATGACTCTACCCCACTTTTAGAGATAAAATTGAGACCTTGTTTGTTTCTCTTCTGATGTACAACAAAACAGAATATGAAAGTAAACTTCCAGGACTGACAGAAATAATGTGGGCAACAACATCTGAGCTCTTCCTCTTTGCCATTCAAAGCGAGAGCGTGCTTGGTGTCACTCCAGTCAGTTTACACACACAGCGAAAAACATCTAACACAGCTTGATTTCTCTAAAGAACTGAAAGTATTTTGCAAAAAAGGTGGGGAAATCATCGGAATAATGATTTTTAGGGAGACATTTTTACTGGGGGGTGAGGAGGGGAAAGACAAAGAATATTTGGACTTCACCCTTCAAAAAATGGCTTAAAGAATGGGTTTTCCTACACAAAGAAATGTTCTGGGATAGAGACTTTTCTAAAAGGACACTGGAAAGGAACAAAGATGGTCAAAGACTTAAGTAGTCTACTCAGTAGAAGAAAGATGAGCAATCTTTAGGCTATGCTATCTCTTCCAAAGATATAGTACAGTATAGTTATAGTGTACTAGGTAATTCTCAGCATCTGACTTCTCTGTCATCCAAAGCAGACTTTTTACAGTAGACTGCATCCAGCCTGTTTCCTATGATCTCTCCACAAGTAATTGCATCAGATGAGATTTACCCTCCAAAAGTCAAGCTGACTAGCCATTATCAGCTCATATTTCTCCAGATGTTTTGTGATCTCATCCTTTCTTAATGTCTCTAGCATCTTGCCTACCACCAAGGTCAGATTTATTGGTCGACTGTTTCCTGGTTCCTCCCCAGTCTCCTTTTCCCAGAACAGGACAAGCAAAATGAAAGCAACTGAGAGTTAGCATTGCAAAACTATTGCCCCTTGTGTTGAAAAAGAGACACAAGAAAAACCACAAACTGCCAGAGCTTATCTTTTGTTTCCAATAAGAGTAGCAACAGATTTCCCTATAAACCCAACCCTTCCGCTCTAGAAGTAGCATCAGCCTCTTTCCCTCTGTTACAAACTTTCCCACTCCATTCTTTGTTCAGCCCCTATTTTGCTTCTTACCCCGTCCTCTTCTCCCCAGTTTTTCCTCTAAAACAGCCATGCCCTCTACAGCCGGCATCTTCAAAGTGTCTTAGGAACCTCTGTATCAAGTGCCACAGCTACTCCCCTGTGGTATCATGAAAGCCAGACTAAACCGAACCTTGAAGGTTCTGCCTACACAGGGCATCAAGAAAGTGCACTGATATGTCCCAGAGACAGACAGAAACCAAAAGGGGGGGGAGGGGTGGGAGGGGAAGGGAAAGGCACCTCAAAATAAAACACACAAAAAGAGGTAGGGAACATGATGAGAACAGAAAGGAGAGGAGAGGTGAAGAAACACAGCAACATAAGACACCCACTGGCTTAAATTTTGAGTTAACTACTGGTCATACCTCGTAAGATCCTGTTTTGATTCATACTAACAGAATACTGAAAGTATGAACCTCAAAATAGCAAAGCTGAAGTTCGCTGTCTATGCTATTCTGCCAGAGTAAATTAAAAGGGCAACAATCAGCATTTAATTCCTGGGTTCTATTTTATGTACAGATCCTGCATTAATTTTATGCAACAAAGCTGTGGGAAGACAAATCACAATGGACTAATGGTTATTTATTAGGATGTCTGTGTCACTCCATTTTAATACAGAAATAATTCTTCAGCAACAACAAAAGTAGCATCTTCGTAAGTGAAATAAGTATCTTTTGTGTAATTTCTTATTTAAGGACCTCTACTAATTTCAATCAGTTTGGAAGCCCGACTCCCAGCCAGTCAAATAGTGACCTGAAGTCCACACGAACTGACAGCGGTTTGCAGGGTTAAAATTACTGTGCAGTGGTTTTACACAGTTTAAAAACAAAAGCAAGAAGTAGCTTCACATTTGCTGCTGAATATTAACAGATGAATACATGGGTCTCTCCTGCTGCTTATACTTGCTTCAGAGTTCTCAGAGTGAGAAATTGAGATTTCTATTTCCTTTTCTAAATGTCAGTGTACATTTTCCCTCCCCCTCCTTCCCTGCCTCCAAAAGACTCCTTTTTCCATACGAGTTTATGCCCTAATAAGAAAACCGGACATACTAGGGAAGACAGAGATGACAGAGTATCAAAATGCACAATCCCTCTCTTTGTTAGCCTTGCAGAAAGACTTTGAAAAAAAAAGAAAAAACAGGATGAAGGCCGAAGACAATAGAAGGACCTTTATAACCAGGGACCAGAGCAGAAAGATGCAAGAAATACAATGAGATCTTTAAAATGGATCAGTAAAGCAAATAAAATACACTCAGGCATACCTCTTTTATCCAAAAAGTTCCACCACACACAATCAAATTTAAGGATACTCATGACATACATCCAGAAAACCTATAATCTCAGGACTCAACAAGCAGCAATTTGGTCAGATCATTTTCTCCTTCTCCCCTCATATTCAATCACAGTTATAGCACTTCTGCATCGACTCATTTCCCCCCTCCTTCCCCACTTAACAAACCTTCAATGTAACACAACCAGAGACTACATGCAATACACCAAATCTGAGTTTCTTCACATTTTCTACATGTGCGTTGAGCTCTTCAGCCATGCAGTTATGCAGAGTGGACAGTATTTTAACTACTGCTTCTGTCTTCACACAGGAATCTATCACCTCACTGTGATTACAGTAACAGCACCGACCACTGCCAGTGAGGAAAAAGAGAAAAAAAAAAAGTTCATTCATTAATTCTTCTATTTCTGCCTGGTTGAGGTTACACATGTCACAGAGATGACTCTGGCCCCTGCACAAACATCTGTGCTACTGGAAGTCGAGCTTCCTTTAAGTGACTGACTTACAGAACTGCCAAGAGCTCTCGGGCAGGCAGCGATGTTTAATTTCATTTCTCCATTCGTGTTTTTAATCTTGGAAACAAAACCAGAAATTTAAAGCATGCTGACAGAAGAAAACAACCCCACAATTCTAGAAAGCCCTACGAGTTCCCTGCCAGGCCAAAACACCTGCTTCTGTTAATGATGGCTTTATGCTTATATACACCTGCCATCCAGAAGGGCTCCAGAGCACTTTGCAGCCTGATTTATACATACACAAATCATTAAAACCACCAAAATTGAGCCACTGCTGGGGTGAGACGTAGCAACTGTTTAACTGCACACAGTCATTCTGTTCAACTGCTCATGGCATGAAGTGAGAGCCACCATATCCAACCAAAGCTATGGGGGAATGTTAGGTAAAGAGAAAATCATTGCCCAATCCGGATTTTGGCCAGTCACTACTTATATTTGCATGTGGAAAGCCCTAAAGAACACATGCAGTACAACCTTCAGTTTTATAAATGATCCAAAAGACAAGCAATATACATTTCCTGTATCTAAACTCCTCCTTTAGCAGTCCCTCCCTGCAGTAATTACTGTTTATGCCTTAACTTCAGAAGCTCACAATATCATACATCAGTTTTGGAAACATCCTGTGGTTGAAGCACTTGATCTTGCAGAGCCAGCAGACTGATAGGGTCTGGCAATAAATGTAGGTGATTAAAAAAAAGCCCAAAAAAATCTTTACAAAACACACACACACACAAGCGGATCAGTTTCCCCCACAGCCACCCCCAACCAAAAAACCTGATATTGTCAACTGATCCCAAAACAGCTACAAAAACCAAGACAGTAACAGAACTCACACACTGGCAAGCCGAGGAGGAAAGACTGCACTGCTTTCTAAAACACTCTTTGTATGGACAATGCCAAATTAATAGCTGCAAAGTCAATGTAGTGGAATGAAATAGGTGTCACCACACATGCCAGGAAAGCAAAAAGGCACTGGGAAGCAGGTTAAAAAGATTAGGAAACCTGGCATTCAAAACCAGGGCATCTTTTACTAAGACCTCCTCCAGAGGTCTTCTTATTTGAAAGTAGCTTTACTGCAATCCTAGAAAGAAAGAAACTTCAACTCTCAAGTGTAAATACAGACAAGTCTGAAATACAACATGACTGTTTTAACGTTTCAAACACTTCTGCCTCTGAATCATCCTAAAAATACAATTCCATTTTCATACTTTTCAAAGGAGATGTTTCTTCCCCAAATTTTTGTACAGTGCTCCTGAAAATAACAAAATAGTTATTTTTAAAGTTACAGGTAAGTGCAGAAAAATTGTAACAATGGGCAGTTAAAAAAAATTCAGCCTAAAACATCATTTATAACTAAAAATATCTCTCAAACATATCTCTCATTTGAAGAGTTTCTAGATTCACAAATGAGAATGAGAAGCACAATTCAGTGCTTCTTTCTCCTGCTTCATTCAAACACAGCATAATTCTCCAATGTTATCTGAACAAGGTAGACTTGGTATAACAGAATTATCAAATGAGTTATTTAAATAATGAGTGAAAACGCATTTTTAACTGAAATAAACCAGAACAAAACCAAAACAAAACAAAAAAGTAAGCCCCTAACACACACACAAAAAAAACCCAAACACTCCACAGAAACAACTTTATCAAAACATTTTTACATCAAGCATCAGATGACTTGACTGTCTGCTAAACTAAACTGTGTATCCAGCTGTTAGAAACGTTTTCACCTTTTAAAACACAGATTATCAACATTTTCTAAATTCTTAGAAATTTCTTACGATTGCAGAAGAACCATCAGCCTTCATCAAGGTTATGATAACGTATTTCCCTTTTCTTCCAGAAGAATTATACGCCTTTGCACCTTCAGGCAAGTTGTTGCAAACCCTCTAGAAAAGTCCTGAGTCTGCAAAACCATGCACGCTTTCCTACTGCTGGAACACACAGATTCTGTTCTTGGTCCAAAAATATGATGATATTATGGAAAGTACCTAACACTGCTCTCTCCTTTCCAAGTAAGAATCACAGAATACAAAGAAACGGGTAAGTAGTTTATAGAAGCGATGCTGTAGTACTCAGAAAAAAGCACCTCTCTATCCCCACAAAAAGAACAAACACACCGTTTTGGGAATAAAACATTTAAGAATATGACAAGCATAACGGTACCTTTTGACTACATTACTTCAGTTTTGCCACCCAGCCAAGAATAAAGACTTTTTATAAAAATCAAATGCTGTTAGTGGTGCAACAGAAATGTCCAGCATGCACAATCTCATGGCTATTCTTCCCATCTAGGACACTGGTACCAAGAGCGGCTCAAACACAAAACAAAATTTAGCACATTTTCTAGCAGGTCTCTGCAAGAACACAGCACCGTCCACAAAACACAGGCGTATTTTTCACCATTCAAATGAAGATTCACCTCAAGACAATTCTACCTTCTAAGACTGAAAGAAAAGCTACAGACCTACATATAGACCAAAATAATTTGCTACAGTTTAACCTTTAACGCTCTTAAGTAGCATCTCCTCCAGTTGCTATCTTTATCACCATTTTCAAAGCAGTTAACACAGTTTTTGGTGAGCACACAGAGATGAACACACCCAAAGAAAACCCCTTGTATGTGCATCTTCTCAAATCTGAGAGCAACTCACACACGCTCCTTGTATGCCATTTCCTATTAGGGTGAAGAGGAAAATAACAGACTATTTCAAGATACACTGCTAAAAGACAGATGGCCGCGCAAGAGAAGTCTGCTGTCCTAAAGGGAAGAGACACTTACCTCGTTTGTGAAGCCACCCTTCCTTCACTATTGCTACTTCATTCATAATGGCAGGAATGTCTCTTGAAAAACCAGTTTATGCCCAAAGATCAGTCTGTTGAAATTCCTGAACTCCCGCAGGAGGCTCCACAAAAGGGATGGAAGTTTCTTGTCTGATTTTCTCCTCCTCAGCTATTTCTAAAAAGATCAAAAGAAGAGCGTGCTGTCAATTTTAAGTATGTCACATATGTACAGTAAGGGATACAACAGGGAGTAGCCTTTCATTGCTGGGCTGCTGGTTCGGGGGGAAGTGTGGGGGGTGCTATTATTACTATTATTACAAATCTTAAATAAGGGCTGTAGCTCTTCACGAAGATTTTTATATCTTGGCAGGCAGAGGTATCAAAATATGTGCTTGCTAAAGTCCTGCTCCTTCACTGAGCAGGTTGGTCACAGTCAGACTCACATCATCACCACACACTATCTGGATCAGAGGTGGATGCCAAGACCTTGCCCAGCAGACCTCCACCTTCCTAACAGTACCCCACTCTTCACAAGAACAAAAGTTCTGATATTTCACAAAGTCCAGTTTTAAGTATTTCCCAGTAAATCGACTTCCAGAACCTCTTCTGGAAGGTTTCTCTACAGTCTGATGCATAGCAGTCTATCAACTAGCACACAGTGCATCTTGGGAATAAAACTGACAGTAAATATTCCCAAGACTCTGCTACAGATTTTTCTACCTTCGGCATCATCCTGTTACCCCACTCAGATCTCCAAAACTCCTCAAAAAGTGTCTTCTCTCACATTTGTAATTCCTACCTCTCCTATTGCGCTTCCCCTGCCGCTTGCCGGTGTCTTCTTGCAATGAAAGACACCTAAACACAATTTAGGATTTTTAGCCCTCTGGTTTGTGAGAGGCAGTTTCTATCTAAATAGCTCAAAATTGTCGTATCTTACTGAAAACATGTCTAGCTCATGGCTGACTATCACAGAAACTTAATTCACGCTCCTCTCCCTCATTGAAAGTAATCTCTTCCCAAATGCATTAGCTTTTATTATTTTCTAAATTGAATCTGATTATTTTTCTTCTTGCAGTACAAATTTTCTGCTTGTTTTTCTTTAATGATGTCTGTGCTCTCTGAAGTGTCCATACTGCAATTCAATTTGGTATTACTTGAGTGATCAAAAACCGTAACTGGTGACAAGTTCCCAGCAATAACCAAGCAGTTTAATAAAACAGAATCCAGCAGCATTTGTAACCCACCACAGAAGACTTGACTTTTACTGGAGTCTCTCTCCAACCAGAAAGATATCACGTTCCCACCTAACAAATATATACAGTCTCTGCATGCATCTGGCACGCATGCATCGATTATCTCTGAGCTTGCAGGTGATAGCCATCCATCAGATACTACATTAAAAAGCAACTAATTCCCCATAACTCACTAAGCCACAACCCTGGATGGAAGAAACAGGTGGTCAAAATGAATCCAACCTAGAACTGAAACCACAGCAGGAACAGAGGGCTCTGTACCATACATCATCAGTGCTCTGAAACGGGCAGCCTTCAAAGCAAAGCAGTGAAGTCGGAACAAGTTCCATCACTGCCAGCAAAAACGGACTGGGAGAAGGGAGGTCACTCCCCTCATACTTTGCCCATGAAATTTTATTGTTTATCAGTATTCCTCAGGCTTTTCCACTGACACTTTATTTTCTGTTTTCCCCCCAGAAACAAGGTGTTTTGGGTTGATTTTCCTTTATTACATATCTGGTGTATCTCACCAGTTACAATTATCAACTCCAAGAAACAGATAAGATACTTGCCTAGGAAGGGAAAATGCATGAAAACTGACACTGGCACAAGAGATATGTAAGGATTCCTTAATTTCATTAATAAATATGAGAACAACATAGGCTGCAGAATAAAGCTCAATAACCCACAGCTACCAGAGTTACTTGGAACAAACTCCTTTAGTTCCAGAGTAATTAGGATAGAACCTGATGAACATTCAAGGCTTTCATTCTCCCTTCAAAACTGCATGCACAATAGTCATGTGAGCTAGACTTACTTGTTAATGTCAAAAGGAGACTAGGCCTTGTTTGGAGGCTTGGTTTAAGCATTGAGCAATCTGCAAACTGTTGAACAAAACTGCTAAGATTGAATGTCTGGAAATGCAACACTTAAGTGTGAAAGTTAACACTTCTAACCTTGTGCTGTAACAGAATGCAGACACCGTGCAACCTACCTCTGCATCTTGAATTCAGCAATTTAGGTGCATTGAAAAAAATATAAATAAAAGTCAATATCCTTTCCAATAACCACAAGTGAAAAAAGAAGCTACAAGCCAAACTAAGCCTGTAGAAAGGACAATCCTATTATTAAAACCAGAAAAAAAGCACAAAGGCACAAAATTCTGCAATCTGCAGCTAACTTACTCCAGGTGTTTCTGGGTTAATGCTTGCCAAGATTGCCACTTGGCAGCCTCCTGCTCTATGGGCTAAACTGTCATCTGGTAATCTGAATTTGAATGACAATACAGCCCGAAAAAAGCAGATCAACAAAAAAATCCAAAGTCCAGAGGAACTACTTCTTCTACTCTATGTGGTGTCAAGGAATGCCTTTTCCCTACAATATCTACCCAAGAAACACACCCCGCTTGCTACTGCAGCCCTGCTATCAGGGTTGTGTCTTTATCTGCCTGTCTCCTTCAAAGGAAGAGGGGTGGTAAAGGGGTATTATAAAGGAGCCATGCACAGAAGATTTGGTACCACGGCACAAGGAAGCAGGAAAACACTAAACGTCTCCGAACACTAACCTGCAGCATGAGCTCCACCTGGGTCCTTCAATCAGCTATGCCAGAGCACTTATTTTATAAGGGGGAACTTAAGCTATTTTTAATTCACACTGTGAAGAACAGAGGATCCCTTCTCATTGTCTAACAAGATGTTCATAGACACAGCTCCAACAGCAGCAAACCTGTTGTACCTGGTATATTTAAAAACACAGTCAAGCTGTGCCTAATATATCTGTTTCAGTAAAAGACTCTATTCAAGACAGTGGCAACAAGTAAGAGTAATTTCTCGGAATAGAAGAGCAAGTTGACTCCAGGTCAACATACTACTGAAGATGCGTAAACCAGAGAAAGTTCCTTTTCCATAAAATCCTTAGAGGGAAAAGAAAAAAAAAAAAGAGGAATGATTAACAGTCCTCATTTATGGCCATCTAGGAATGGTTCCCAGTGAACAGAGGGCATCTGAGGTAAGTATGACCTGGCTGCTTCAGCCTGTGTCTGCATAGGACTGAATACTGTCAAACGCTAAACAACTCTTTCTTTCTCTTAGCCTTCTGTTTGCTTGCTTCTCAATACGCGTTTCTGTAATATCTATTTCAATACCAAAGTATCCTCACAGAGCTGAAGTGGAGTAAGTCATGAATGGCATGACATCAGCATCCTATCACAGTGCTGCTGGTTTTATGCATATATTAACTCCTTAGTGGTTATTAACTTTTTCATAAATAACAACTCACTTCCCTACACACTGCAGCAGCAAAACCTGCTTTAAGGAATCAGTCAAACCAATCACCCAACAGAAGGTGGAGCAGAATCATCTTTTCCGTATTTGGGAAAGTTGCATTAAGGTTCCTTCTCTCATTCTCTTCCGTTTATTATGCTCGCCTTCTTTTGTCTCTACAAAAACCAAGACACAAATCTCTCCTTCTTGCCCTCTATCCAAGATGAAATTTATATTAATTTCTACTCACATCCTGAAGCAGGGTGGGAAGAAAAGGAATTCTTCCATGATGTTGAAGCAGAAACCGAACCTTATAGGATGCAGGAACCTCTATGGTAATCACCTCATCTTCATGAAGGAGACAAAGCAAGAAACTGAAGGAGGATGAGACCCACCAACCTCAGTCCTGCCACTGGCTCACCTGGCATGCTAGACTGTATCCAGGCTGTACTAGTTAGCCCAGATAAGAAAGCAGGCTACAGTAAAGCATGCTCCTGGATTAATACTTGGCCCATCATACCATCAGTTACCAATGCCCACTGCCCTGGTTTGGCACAGTCCTGGTGCTCTCAGGACACCCCAAGCCCTAATGTGCATCATTACATGTTCTTAATACAGACACCAGGAGGGCCAGGCACAAAAAACGATCCAGCTGCTCATGTGTGCCTACCTTAGCTACATGACACCATCATGAGAAATGCAGGAACTGGAGAATGGGGGGTGTATTCAGGCCCATTACATGGAATATCACAAGCAACTCAAGTTCGCTTCCCACAGCTGACCCCAGATCACAGCGTAAACTCACAGCTGACAGCCAACTGCAGCTGAACATCACAGACACAACAGCCCTGGGCTCCAGCCAACATTTCAAGTGGAGAGTACAGATAGGTGTCCCTACCAGGCCTTGATCAGTGAAGTACATCTCCCATGCTGCACAGGGTGTTTTGCAGGAGCAGCAGTGGTTTCAACACGTTCAAGGCCCTCTAAGCTCTCAGTAGCTTTGCACCATGACAGTTATCAAATCTAGGCAGACAGCTTTCAAGAAAGCTTAGAAGGACCAGGTTGTTCCACCATTTTAGTTTGCTTTATAAAAATGCACTGTGGGCCCCAAGTTAGGTGTGGCCACCAGTATTTGCTACTATTTTATAACAAATGACACCACCTCTAAACTGGTATTTCACAGAAGCAAGTGCAGCTTGTCACATACACAGGAGGTTAATATCGTTCAGGTGATGGACCAGTTACCACGTGCAGCTGTCCAACCTGCAACCACATCTACAGTTTAAGAGGACAAACTAAGCTGCCTATTTCAAAACTGAGTGATGCCAAGAAAGAGACTTCTTCATATCCTCTCTGTCAAAGACAGAGCCCAGACAAAATCCTCTTTCTGTTCCCAAACAAGAACAAGTCCTTTTATAGTTTATATTTACACAATTTAAGAACCATGCTGCTAAGAATGCCTGTATCAATACGAGATGCATTTATTCAAATTCCATTTTAAAGTTCTTGTAAGAAGTTTTGTTTGTAAGATGATTTGGACAAATCAAGCCAGTCCTGAACCTGTTTAATTCTTAATCACTTACAGGACATTTTTATAAGACGACAAGTGAATGTTGGAGCTACAAGTTACCTGAGACTGCATCAACTCTTAAATTTGATTTACCACTGCTGTACACCAAAAACCAGTTCTATAAACCTTGCATACAATACAAACCCTCCTATTTAAAAAAATCAAAGGTAGTTTCACAGTGTCTTTAAATCTGTTAACTCAGACAAACGTTGCGACTGTCATCAGAAAATTAACTATTACATAAAAGTAATTACAAGTAGTGCAGTATGTCAATGTTATTTACCTGTAAACAAATATTCTTCTGAATTAAGTGTTAGTAACTCCCCTCTATAACTGTATTTTGAAATGTACATCCCTCCTGTGGTATAAATAAAACAAACGAGCAAATCAGAGATTTGCTTCTTATGTGTTAGAGGTGGTAGGAAAACAAAGCAAAAACAGTTAAATACTCCCCCCCCCCCCCCGGGGGTGGTGGGAATACTTATAAGGTGCAAGCTACATTAACATCAGTAGCGTACTGTCAGTAAAATATGTAAGAAGTCCCAGCACGTTCATATACTTTATTGTAATCATCCGTTTTACAGAGGAACAGAAGCAAAAGTCCTACAACTCTCAAAGGACATTTAGGCAACTGCAGAATTCCACCTGGAGGGGCGGGGGGAAGCTGCACACAGCTCCTAGAGCTCTGCAAAACGCGACTACAAAAAAAACCCCAGTATCAAGTCCACAAACGCCGCACAGCCACCTACACACGCCAAATGCCCACGGAGATAATCACACCCCCGTCGGCAAACACCTAGTGGTCCGCAAAGCGGAGCTGGGCTGAACAACGCGCCTATAGAAGACAAGGGGAGAAAATGGGGGCGTGTGAAGGGGTAGGAATAGGAAGGAGGGAGCACTTGGCTACTTTATTAGCCACAATATAAGAAATGGCCCCCCGCCACCCCCTTTTTCCCGTGGGATGCTCGGGCAGGTCCCGGGCGAACCCAGCCCCCGCCGGCACGGTAGAGCCGCGGCTCCGAGGGGGCCAAGGCAGGCCCGAGGGCCGCCGCGGGTACCCCCCGCCCTCTCATCCACCGCATCCTGGGAAGCCAACAGCTTCCTGCCTGCCCCGGGCCCGCCGGCAGGACGCCTGCCGGGGCCGCCCGCAGCCCGGCCCCTCTCACCCTTCCACCCCGCCGGCCACCCCGGAGAGCCTCAGCCCCGCGGTGCCCGGGGGCAGCCGCGGGGCAGCCCCTCACCCGCCGTCGCGGCCTAGGCGGGTCTGCAACCACCGCCCGGGAAAGGCGGAGGGCGGCCGCCCCCTTCCCTTCCCTTCCCCTCCCGGCCCTGCACAATGCGGCGGGCACAGCGCGGCCGAGCGGAGCAGGCCCCGGCCCAGCCGCTTCCTTTCCCCAGCCCTTCCCAGCCGGGGGAGGGGGTCACTTACATGGCTGGAGCCTGGGAGGAGGTGATGGGAGGGTGGTGGCGGCGGCAGGGGAAGGGAGCCGGGGAAGGAGGCAGGGGAAGGGGAGGAAAGGGGGGAGCGAGCCAGCGAGCGAGCGGGGGAAAGGGGGAGGCTGGCGAGGCGGGCTCTCCGGCGGGTGCCGAGCGAAGGCCTCACTGGGCTCCTGGCAGCAGCCGCCTCCTCACCATCCCCGGGCGGCGGGCGGCGGGGCGGCTCCTCCTCCCCCTCTCGCAGGCGCTCGGCCCATGGGGCTCACACGCCCGCTCCGGCTGCCGGCTTGCCTTCCCCGCCGCTCCGCCTCGCCCCCGACACCGCCCTGCCTCCGGCCGGGAGGGGGAGACCGCCTCTCGCCTCGCTCAGCAGCCCCGCCGCTGCCGCCTCCCCCCGCACCACCGGGCCGAGCTCCCGCAGCCGAGGCCGGGCTCGTCCCCACACGCGTCTCGGCGGCGCTCGCTCACATCCTCCGGGGAGCGGCCGCCGGGTCCTACCGCCGCCGCGCCTCTTCCCGCCCGCCCCACCGTGCCGAGGGGCCGTCCCGCTCCGCTCCAGCGCCGCTCCCCGGG
Organism: Loriculus beryllinus; assembly: GCA_039877255.1. NCBI lineage: Eukaryota > Metazoa > Chordata > Aves > Psittaciformes > Psittacidae > Loriculus > Loriculus beryllinus. Next base: position 810 of record JBCJKH010024631.1, on the reverse strand, counting down.
GAGGGGGGTATCCGCCGCTCCCGGGGCTTCGTCGACCAGCCCCGCCTCGCCGCTCTCGGAGCTCCCCTCAGCGCGGCGGGGCAGCGCCCGACGGCTCGGCCCTCTCACCGCCCCCCTCCGCCCACCCACCGGGCCGGGCCCAGGCCCTGAGGGCGGTGTTTCCGGGTCCCCGGCGCGGCCTGGCCCCGGGCGGCCCGGCTGCGGGGTCACTCTCTGGGGCCCGGCCCTTGACCTGTGAGATTGGGACGCCGTGTCCCTCGCGGTGTGACGGCTTCTCCTAACCTGGCCGGCGTTAGGAGCTTGGTGCCCAGAACGTGGACAGTTTACCCCAAAAAACAGGGGACCGAGCCGTGCGCAGAGGAGAGGCCAGGGCAGCCCCTGTCTCTGCAGCCTCTGGGAAGGACCAGAACCTGTGAATCTCTTGGGGTGCCAGCAGCAGGCTTCATTGAAAGCATGGGGTGCCAGTCCGCTTCCCCTGTGCTCACAGCTTTCTCTTGCACCCGCGAAATACCAATTGATTAAATAATCGGGTGTCACTTGGAGGATATTTCAATATCCCTTTCCACAGCGGGCGGGCTGTGTGGTGTGGAAAGGTTAAGCAATTCCCCAGGGACTTGGTGGCAGAGGGGCCCGAGTGGCAAGTCTGGATGCTGCGCTTCCCACTGCCTTGCTGTGATTGAGACCATCCCGCTCTTGCAGCAGGAATGTCTGTTCTGGTGTCCTCAACATAAATAGGACATGGAACTGCTGGAACAAGTCCAGAGGAGGCCACGAGGATGATCAGGGGACTGGAGCATCTCCCATACGAAG
>JBCJKH010024628.1:0-14319 GCA_039877255.1 Loriculus beryllinus | reverse complement strand
CCACTCCTTGCCTTCAGCACCAAAACTGCATGAGACATTAAGAGCATGGTTTAGGGACCTTAAACCATGGGGTGAGAAGAAACCCGCAGTGAGCCACAAAACCACCCAGCCTCTACAACCACATTTGCTTGGGAAGCAGGAGACGCAGCGCAAGGCACAGAAGGGCAATGCAGATAAGAGCTATAAAAAGACTGGTGGTGAAACAGACCTTGGAGCATCTTCCCTGTGCCATGGGGGCCTGTTGAGGCCAGCGCTATGTTCACACCTAATACAGGCTCCAGCCCATGGCTGGGTGAGCAATCAATAATGCTGCAACACCACAGAAGGCTAAAAAGTCTTGAGGGACAGAAAACCGATGCTGAACTCCAGGTAACAGGCACTAAAGGGAGGTGGCGAGGCTCTGGCCAGGCAGCTGTCATGCCATGACAGCCAGAGGAGAAACTGAAATTACCCACTGCGAGACATCCCTGCTGGATGCTTCTCCCTCCTCCTTCTCTATGTATCCTGGAGGAAACTGCTGCCAGGGAAGCAGGCTCCAGATTCAAGCTGTCGCTGCTTTGTTGGGCTGACACAGCAGACATGGCTTCCCCAGATACTGGAAGCACAAAATCCTTTTCCATGCCCTCCGAGCACGCCAATCCACCTGGGATGCTCCATCCTTGCAGGATGCTCTTGTCTCTCCCCTGCTCTCACCCTGACCTCAAAAACCTCCAGTGTTTTCCAAATGCGAGCAGAGACACTTTTAGGCTTTTCCCTCACTCAATAAATTGATTTCCTCACTTTTTCTTTACTCACCTTGTCCCGGAGCATCCCACACATGCGTGACTTGCTCTGTGCAGGCAAGGGTAGGTCAGGCTCTCATTCTCCCTTCATCCCATGTGCCCATGGTCCCAGTCAGTAATTCTTGGAGCATCAAGCTAATTAATTTATCACTCACTGAAATTGCACCGAGCATTAATGAAGCCATTTAGTATTCACGCAGAAATTCTCTCTCCATTTCCACAAGTGCTCCATTGTAGTTCAGCATTTGTTGGGCAGTAATTAATGGTACTTAATCCTTAAATTGTTTCTAATTTGGTAAGCAGCAGAGTTGCAGCAATCCATCTTTTTGCTATGTTTCTGTAGGGTTGGTTGAGACACTCCTCTGGGTTAACCAGAGCATGCAGAGACTCACCAGGGGCTGTGCCAGGGATGGAGAGCTTGAGCTTTGTGAAAAACGACTTCATCTCTTTTACACCTGTTTCTCCATTTGTATAACTAAGGAAAATGCTTATTTTCCCTTGAGAGGGTTAGTCGATAGCACAAAGAGCTCCTAAAGCCAAGTAATCAATGTCTGGGAGAGCGGAGATTTTCATCTTTTGATCTCAAATGCGTGTAGGGAAGAAGCTGGGGAACACCAAGGCACAAAATGCTCGGTAAGAGGAGCCTTTCATTCCTGGCTTTGCACATAGAAACCACTGCCTGGTCATGAGAGATGAAGCAAAACTTGCTGCTCTTTGCACATATTATGGAGGCTCAGAGCATGTCTCCATGCAGCCACAGAGCCTGCATGTTCATAAAGTTCAGCATCCTATCTATAACCAACTCTTTCCCTGAAGAACACCATCCCTTACTTTCCAGACTTAGCAACCCCCAATCCTTCCATTGATAGCTTTCCCAAAACATCTTTCTCTTCTGGACACGCTTTACTTTCATCCTGCTGTGCAATGCCTCTGATCAGCATCCATCCTAATGTTTGGTTACACTCCGTTGGCTTCCTTAAACAGTTTTACCAAATATGTGGGCTTTCTGGTTTGTTCCCTTATCCTCTAGTGAAAGCAAACAGGGGAAAGAAAAACATAAGGGGAGGGGAAATACCAATATATCTCCCATCCCTTGCAGTGTTTAAGGCCAGGCTGGACACAGGGGCTTGGAGCAAGTTGCTCTAGTGGAAGGGGTCCCTGTCTGTGGCAGGGTGTTGGAACTGGATGAGCTTTAAGGTCCCTTCCAACCTAAACCTGCCTGTGATTCAATGATACAGCTGAAGTAGAAAAGTAAAACCTTCTCTTTATCACCCACTGTTCTGTCCATACACACCCTCATCAGGCAGGAGGAAAAAAACTGGTGAGGGTAGATTATGGACACACAAAGAACCAAAACAAAGCTGAGGACCCCATGTTTAGATCCATGTGTCAAATCCGCAGCCCTTTTTAAGTCCCCACTATGGGAATGAGAAACACAGACTCATTTCTTGCACAGGCTCTTTGGATAGAAGTAACCTCCAGCCACCTGCGAAAGGGCTATGAGCAGGTCTCTGCCTCGCAGTTGCTGAGGGGATTGGATGAGAAGAAGCACTTACGAGGTTTTTTGACACCGCACTTTGATCAAATTGACGGATTTAATATTACAGAAATATTTCATTTTTCAATGTGGATGGGAGAGGGGAAAAAAAATCTCATCATCCATCCAGCAGCCCTCTGTATTTGTCATAATTCACTGGCAAGAAAAGGCAAAAACTCAAATCCCCCAAAACCTCTGATTTAAAATCCAACTTAACCTGAGGTAATTTCCATCATTAGTTCAAACTGTGCGATCTTCTCTCCCTCCCTGTTTTTCAACCCATTGTTCTGGGTTTTTTCAAGGTATCATTTAAGCAAAGCAGCATCTAATTGTGTTTTCTCCCTGCATTCATTTTTAAGGAGGTAATGAATGGTACAGGGTAAGCAGCACAATAGATTCATGCCAGGGAAGGCAATGGGGCAGAATCCCAGGCCTAGAATAAAATGTTTTCATAAACACCAGTGCAAAGAAAGAAAAGGAGCCACCTCAGGAGCATTGGAGAGACGTTGCCACTTGCCACTTTCCCAAGGTGACACCAAGTGTTGTTGGAGGAGGCTCCTTCCCAAGAACACCAGGCAATTAAGGAATTAATGGGACGCTACTGGAATCCTTGGGAGGTGAAGCAGGTCGGGGAGACTTGAACAAAGCCAGCTCTAATGAACTCAATGCACTTGTCAGGCAGCAGGAGTTGTACCAGAAGAGACTGGCTGGGCTTTACAGCATTAATAGCACAAGTCACCTCATCTTTTGAAGGGGACTTGACAACAAAAGACACCCTTCGGTGTCCAAATCTTGTTGCAGTAAAACATCTTAAGGATAGCAGACTTGATAACACCGTGCTGATAGGCAGGAGCAACAATGTAGGTTCTAATGGAGACATCTTCCAAATACATCACTCCACCCTTTATCCCTTCCTTCCCCTCTCACTCAAGCCCTCATTTCCTTGGATGTGTAAAATGAATGATGATGGGTAAAAGCAGTGTTATCACACCCCGACACAGGGCAGGGTCTTGAGGATAGGTATAACCAAGCATTGGCCATGACACTCACCAACTGTCTTTTTTTTGCTTATCTAGTTTCTGAGCCCTCTTGGCACAAAAACAGAAACCCCATGGAAATAAAGGCAGCCAAAATCTGCTTGAGAAATGAGGTCAAGAGGAGAACCACTGAATTACGGATGTTTTGTGGCTGGATGTGGTGTGCCAGCTGGGATTCAGGGAATTGCTGTGCCTCAGGAAAAAGAAGAGCTTAAAATAATAACATCCAGCACTCAGAGAGCATTTTGCATCTTCCCAGTGTTGCATGAACTTTAATTAGTTTGGGAGTCAAGACACTGCTGGGTGAGCAAGAGATCTCTGCGCAACATGACCAGTGTTGGGAGCACGTGTGACGCTGCAGGGTCTGTGGCCAGGCTGCAGAATGGGACCCCTCTGGTCTATGCTAAAAGTGATGTTTTAGTAAGGTGGAGAAGGGAGGAGGAATACCTCTGGCAGGAGAATGGAGCTGTTGTTCGAGTTTTGGAATGGGCAGCAGCAAATTCAGCTCGGTGGCTGAACTATGAACAACTCTGCTTTGATCGAGAGTTCACAAAAAACACCAAAACCAAAATGTTCTGCACTTGATCATACAGCACTTGAAATGAGGACTGATGGCTGAGGATTCAATTTGTCCTGCTTCCCATCCAGTGCTCCAAGGTCCTAGGAAATCAGGGAGCTCAGTAGAGATGAGCAGCCGGGATTGTAAAGTAATGGGCCAGAGGAGATTTACAGTATCAAAGTTAGGGTAAAGGTAGAATTGGCCATTTTCCCATTGGAAATGTCTCCTTTCTACAACTGTTGTGCACCAGAACATGTGCCTCGTGCAGTCCCTGACCAGCTGTAACAGTAGCCAAGGGACATTAGGTGGCTGAGCAGTTAATGAGGTCTCTCCTCATTAGCAACCCAGTAATGCGGGCTAAGGCTTGTTTATTCCGTATGTGCTACTACTGCATTTGTCCTGTTTTCTGCTCATGGCTGGTGCTCAGAAGAGTGTGAGGGCTCATAGTGATTGGATATGACAAGGTTTCTCCTGAAGCCTGCCAAGCTAAGACCTGTGATTTTAGTACTGATGGCCTGGAGTGACTCCATACTGGCCACAGGGGCAGTTGTGTGAAGCTGAATCAGAGCCCATCAGTGCAAAACCCTATTAGAAAAATGAGTGCACAAACCCCATTGAGGTGAACAGCTCCTGGCAGGGTCACACTGGGAGCTTGTGCATCCCATGGGTGATAAGCAGCTCCCACAAAACAAGCATGAAGGTCTTAGAGTGGAGGCTAAGAGCCAACTCCAAATTCAAGCCTGCAATAGTCAACAATGGTCTCTACTTAGGTTAAGGGAGGCGTAAATAAAAGTGTATTATCCCCTTTCACCTCCATCACTTCCCAGCCTTAAGAGGTATCTGGGCTGGGAGATTCCTGCCTGGCCAGGGAGGAGCAACACAGCGGCTAAAATGATAAGGAATAATAAAGCTCTTCGCAACATCCTTCAGTGGATGAGGAAAACAGGTTGGCTTTGACTGGGCACCACATCAGCTGGACTGGAATTGCCATCCAGCAAAGAGACAACATCTGGCTCTACCCTGAGTTACTGAAACAATGACATGAAACATTAAACAAGAAATGCATTATTTGGGAAAGGGGCTTCAGAGCAGTGGGACATGAAAAGCAAGAGACAAGCACAAGTGCTGCTCGGCTGTGGCAGCTCCAGCTTCCTGGATGCTTGCCTCTGTTAAGCTTTTGCCCTCGGCTGCTAATTTGCTTTCTCCCCCAGTAACAACCTGGTTTTCCTTTACTGGAGACAGCTTTAGCCTTGGGAAGTTATGGAATGCAATAAAAAGAATAAACGGTTTCTGGGTCACCACCAGTTCCAGTCCCCAGGGGGTTCTTTAAACAACAATTTCTCATTTGCCTCTGTAAAAGCTGAGACTTGGTCCCCCCAAAGGTTGTTCCATCAATAACTCCTAAGCTACCTTAAGGCCAGCAGCCCCAGCACCAAAGTGCTGCATTGAAACAGCCTCCTAGATCACAGGTTTTGTATCTAATCAAAAAGAGATAACGCTCCTGAGGTCAGGACAATGGATCACACTCCACTTGGGGCAGGGTTTCACACAGGACACTACACCAGACCCCCCCAGCAATCCACATAGCTGCTCAATCATCTCTGAGGACTTTAGGGTGCACAAACGCCTTTCCTCTTGGCTTCATCTCACTCAGAGATGCTCAGGACAAACACACCTCACTGCCCTGAACTGAAGGTTTTTGCTTCAGTGGTTGATAGCCCTAGTAGCAGAGAGCTTGTTCTGGAGCAAAGCAGACACCCCCAATAACACACAACACCCCAAGAGTGAGGAGGGAAGGTGCATACCACAAAATAGGGAAAAAATGCACTGTGGTCTGCTCGGACCACAGGATCAGGCAGCAATATCCTTACCCAATTGACCATTCCACAGGGACACCTACTCTAGTTCACTCCTTGGAACAGAAATATGCTTCCTTGGGAAATCCACCCCATAATACAGTTTTCTGCAGGTGTTTACAGAAAACAGCTATCTGCCTTTGCCTCAGCTCCACCCAGCACACCTGTATGACCTTGAGAGACACTTCTGGCATCCTGTGACTCAGTTTCCCATCTATAAACCCCTAAACAGAGCTCTCTCATCTGCTTCTCTGATGCTCAGAGAAGCTGTGGCTGCCCCATCCCTGGCAGTGTTCAAGGCCAGGTTGGACACAGGGGCTTGGAGCAAGCTGCTCCAGTGGAAGGTGGCCCTGCCCATAGCAGGGGGTTGAAAGTGGGTGAGCTTTAAGATCCCTTCCAATACAAACCATTTTGTGATTCTATGATTCTCTTTGCTCATGAGCACCAGCTCTTCCAAGATTGCTGCTCACTGTTTATGGATGCCACTCAGGCAACCAGCCCAAGGCAGAATGAGGCTCAAGCAATCTCTTCTTTTGTCACTATGACTTTGCTGAGAGACAAAACACTGCTGTAGGAAAAAGTAAAGAAATGAAAGCATGGGTTCTGTAGAATATACTGTGCCCATAGAAACTATCTGAAGAGGAGCAAAAGAACTTGAAGGGGTCGAGGCACCAAGGCTGGCTGAAAAAGGGCATCTTCCTGCATTGCTTACACTTCTTCATTTCCAGCACCTGTTTTTTCTGGAACAGATGACAGGCACATCTGCTCTCAGTGTGAGTGCTGGGTAACAGGGACCTCGTACAGCAATTACTTTCCCAAAGCTTGACCCTTCAAACACAGCACATGAGACCACAGGTCCCCGTACCACCTTGCTGCTGGAGAAAAGGCTTGCAAGGAGAAACCAAGCCAAAAGACAGTGACCATCACCCATCAGCGAGGCTGTCCACAGCTGCCCGCAGCTCTCCTAACCTAAACCTGTCTGTGATTCTGTGAAGATGGATTGCAAAGTAAATCACTGACACGAGAAGAGCAAGATATGTTCTGAGATGTGGGTTCGGTCTCCATGTGGGAAGCAGCAGTGGTGAGACACAGTGGACCATCAGGTGGTGTGCTCCTACCACCACTAAACTTTGCACTGATTCAACTGGGGTTTGCATCCCCGATTATGTCCAAAGAGCCATTTTAGCTCTAGCAGTGTTTCTGCACTGAAACCACTGGCAGTACACAATCAAACCAAAGCACTGAACCTTCAAGGTTAAGAATTCCTGGCTGCCTTCCTCGCTGTCAGGGAAGCGCCAAGGAGGAAATTGCTTTCAAATAATAATAAAATAAGAAATGAGAAGTTAAAAAAGGAAGACAAAAGTGAAAATCCTGACACTTAAAACACTCCCAGCAATGGGGATGAGCCTGCAAAAATGCATAGAGAAGGTTCAACCCTTACTCTAAGCCCTAGGGCTTATAACTGCCTCTGTTGTCCCCACTGTACACACAGTCTGTCCACCCATGAGCTTTCCTCAAAAAGACTTTCCTCCCATCACACCTAAAACTGGTTGGAGAATGGCCATAGCTCAAAATGCAACAGCTTGTAGCACCAGTTTGGCTGCCAGGTTCCTGGCTTGGAATAAGACCATAGGGGAATCTAAATCTAACACTCCCTGGAGTGCTTTGGGCTACATATTATTTCAGAACAAATCCTTGGTGGACTTGAAAATCATCCTGAAATTACCCAATGCACTTCCAAGGGGGTAAAAGAAATGTTTTGTCCAATCTTCTTCTGCTGATGATAGACTGCTTCAATTAAATGGGTTTGGAGCAACCCAAAACATATGTCTGAGAAGAAATATCATGCTGTCCCAGGACAGCCCAAGCAAATCAATCCTCAGAAGCTGGGGAGACAACAAGGCTACCTCTGACTCAGCACTCAGCCTTCTCTGTCAGGAGGGATGCTCTATTTCTCATTGTTCTGCTGTGCTTTTGTTAGTAGACTCAGCTCCTTCTCTTTAGATGATATCTATATTTCTCTGATCTACTGTCTGTGATGGATGAGAAAGAGATTTCTCCCTACAAACCCATTTACAATGGAAAAAAGCCACAAGCACAATATAGAACTTTTGTGTGTGCGTTGATTTAGACAAATAAACAGTGCTCTTTTTCCTAAAACATCTACACATCTTGTATAGGAAATATTAGATCTCAGTTGACTGGAAAACGAAACTAGGTTTATGTTATCTTCCAAAGCCTCTTGTGATATTACCAATATTTTTTCCCCTGTCAAAAATAATGGCTTTTCTACAGGCCAGCAGATAGGAAAGTGCTTACATATATTTCTAGATGCAAACACTTGCCTGAATTACCTTGTTTTAATGCACTTCAGAGTTTGGTGCAAGTTCCTTGATGACTCTGGATAATAAGAGCCTGTGGCAAAAAGCCATGTTAAATAAATCAGCCACTTCAAAAGCGGTATAAGATGATGATAAAGAAATCCCACAGGCATCCACACAGGTCTTGGGAAGCAGCTGGTATTGCATCAGTAATCCCACATAACCAGAAGCAGAGCTATTCAGGTTTGGGATTTGGATGTCACTTGCAGGTTAAGGATGCAAGGTGGAGGACCCCCTCCAAGTGCAACACACAACCACCTACATTCTCCATATGCTTCAAGCTCTATGTGCTTGGCAAATGCAGGAATTTCCCAACTCGGCTCATGCAAAATAAAATAACATTAAAATAAAATGACTTTTTGTTGAAAAACTGAGAATCCCAATCCAAAAGAAGCAGCCAGCAAACCAGCTCAGAAGGTGTTTACTTCCCAGTGCCTGTCCTCCCCTTGCTGTAAAGCCTGGCACATCAAAATCTCAATCCCAAACCAAGCGTTGCTGGCTTTTCATCTGCAAATTGAAAACCAGCAAGAAGTAGGAGTTCCATAAAACCAAAACCTTCTCAAAGCAAACACATTTCAAACCACATTATAATGAAAATCTCATTTTCAGCTAAAACAAAAAGAAGGATTCAGTGGAAATGTTGGACTAACCACAGAGAAAAGCTCCTGTGCAAGGAAATGTTTCAGTTCCCTTTAGGATGGGAATTGCAAGACAAAGGGCATGGAAAAATCCTACACTGTCACTACTCATCATTCCTGGTTAACAATATAAGATATATGATAGAAGCAAAACAATTTGGTGGCAGAACATCATAAATGAAGTCTGTTTTCCCTGGAAACTGCATAACCATTTGAATTAATTTAATTTGAAATATCAAATTAAATTAAACTGTAGAATAATCCCCAAGGGAAAGCATATTTCATTTGCAGTGTCTTCTGATAGAGTATTCTCTGCCAAAAGTTTTGCTATGCATCTGGCTTTGGATCTAAATTTATTACATTAGCTTTGGGAAGACTTTTAATAGACAGGGAGATTAAAGGGGAAGGGAAAAAAAGAAGGAGGTTGTGATGAAGAAAAAAGACCTCAAACTGGATACAGATCAGAAGTGCTGAGCATGGATAAATCTGGGCTGTTCTATCTCACCTGGCTCAGCCTGCTCTGATTTCAACTTCCAATCAAAGGGGAATGAGACATGTCATTAAACAACTCGAGTGCTGCAATTGCCTGTATCCATATGCACAAATATGATGCCTTCAAAGGTACCTGACAAGCTACAACATCATCTTAAACTTGCCAGCCAGCCTAATAGCAACCAACAGGGGGAAAGAGGGTCAGAAGATGATGAATGGGGAAAGATTACGCACTTTCTAAATGGGCTTTGAAGGGCAGAGACAGGAAGGAAAGCATTTTCCTTGTCAGGAGAAGCCAGGCTGGGATTTTCATTTCCAAAGGAGAGTAAAGGGGAAGGGGAAATAAAACCAGAAATCAGACCCCACCAGAAGAACACTGTCTTATTAGTAATAGCTACCTTGCTTTTTAAATAACCTTCGAGATAAATACAAGCTGGGGCAGATCTCAGCCACTCTTTGGTTCAACAGGTTGGGAGGAGGGAGGTGGTGACCCCATCAGTTTTCAAAATATAGGTCAGGCGCAAAAGCAGCACTTACAAAATGAACGCTCTTGCTTTTCACGGCACGAAATTGAAGAAAATTGCAGCCAGCAGCCGCCTGTAGGTTGATGCAGTGGGAATAATCTATTTCTTTCTTTCTTTTACTCCCTTTCTTTTTTTTCCCCTTAAAGTTTCCCCTGCGAGCAAACACAGAGCAGCAGAAGTTGGCATGGAAGAAGGGATTTGCTCTCTACAAACAACCCAGTCCCTCCAAGACCAGCTCTGCATCAAACCCGAACCAAGTATGCACCCAATCCACTTCCCTCTCCTACTCCCTAAAATAAATCCCTGTGCTCAGAAGTATCTTAATCAAATCAAAAAGCATCAGGACTCAAATCTCAGCGACCTCCCAGTTTGTTTTAAATCTTGATTGGAAGAATTATCCTGACAAGAAAATTAGTGAGAAGTCAATAAACCTGTAGCCTGGAGATAGAGCTGTGAGTAAGCGGTGAGAGAATTCATTTGATCACGCACACCAACGCGCCCGAGCCGATGGACTGACCTGGCTGGCAAAGTTTATTACGATTTGAACCATGAAACCATGAAGTGCAGGTAATCATATTTAAAGAGATAAGAAACACAACTAGCTCAGGCTTGAGCCGCGACACAGAAATTCTCATTTATAGCGGTCACGGGTGGAAAATCAATACCCACTTTTGGATGCAAAAGGAATGTCAGACTTGACAAAGCTTCTTTGGGTTTTCCTCCCCCCTTTCCCTGCTTTTCTACGGCTTCAAAACCAAAAAAACACAAAGAGATTTGCATGCTCGCTCCAGCCAAGGCTCCCCCTCCAACTTGGCTCGCAGTTCCTCGAGATTTTCTCTGGCAACAACCTCATTCCATCTACCCTTGTCAGAGCACATCTTCCTCTGGGTCCAAGCAAATTGTCTTCATGCCACTTACTCGCAATTCTCCTCTGCCTCTCTTCTGCACACCCAGAGCCCTGTCCTGCTCCACTGCCTGGAGGGGAGCTCAGATTTGCACAGCAATCGAGGGAGTCTGCTCCAAAAATACATGTTGAGAAGAGGATAGATTGTTTTCCAGCTTCTTTTAATTCATTTATAAGGTGATATGGAAAACAACTCTGCATTCTTCCTCCTTTGCCCTCTATAAACCCCACAATAATGAATTATTGGCAGCAAATTGCTCAACAGGCTCTGCTGTTTGTGAACTTTCCGTGCTCAAGCCTGGTTATTTATGAACTGATTCTTCATGTAGCAGTTTTTTGAGGAATGCTTGATGCAAACATATTTCAGCCTTTGGGTTGCTCGCAAATGATTCACTGTGATATCGCTGAGGGCATACGCAAAACGAGTCTGCCTTTGATACATGGGCTCAGAGTGATTAAACATGAGGGCTTTGTTAAAAGAAAGAGTTATGGCAGCAGCTTCCATACAGCTGGGCAACCAGCTCACCCGAAAACACCACCTCACACAACTCCCACAACCCATCCCTGGCAGTGTTCAAGGCCAAGGTTGGTCACCCAGAACTGGTTGTCATGTAGACAGGTTGATCAGACTCACCTCACCCTTATTTTCACAGTTGGGAAGGAAAAGGTTAATCCAAGCATCCCCCCTCAAATCAAAGCAATCATCAGGCAGCTCCTTGACTGGGATAACGAGTCCTAAAAGCACAATGACACAGCCCCAGATTGAACCACTGCTTGCAAAGGCAGAGATAAAGATGCAAACTGTTTGAGATGGCTGTCAAATTACAGGCAAGCAAAGCAGAGGGATGTACGTCTCAAGTCAGGCTCTTGTATTTGTACATAGCACATTGCACACGCCGCTTCTGACTCTCTCGGTGCCTCTCTGAGCACTGGCAATCAAGCAGAAAAGTTCTGGGGCAAGCTGTGAAATCTCTGAAATGAAAATCAATTCCATCTCCATTTCACAGGGACTAATGTGGCATTTACAACATAAACAATCGCTTCTGTTAGGGAGGGAAATTAAAAAGCTGTGCTACATAAAAAGGAACAATGTTTAAAGTTCTGGTGGAAATGAGCAGTCGGATTGCAGATAATTACAAAGAGGGTGCTGGGCATGCGAGCACCCGAGGGTAGCTATTGCAACAGGCAGCTCTGCTGCCAGCTGAGCGCAGTGCCTCCAGGTCGGAGCACAGAGCTCCAAACATGAACAATAAAGCTGGTGGAGGTGCTTTGAAGGGAGATGGAGAGTGGGAGCTGAACTGAACTTCACAGGACGGCCAGGTTGAGTGAATAACTCTCGTCTCAAACAACTGCCACCAAGCTCCTCCTTTCCAGCTGGAGAGGAGCCTCACAGAGCCAGAGAGGAGCGAAAGCCAGAAGTCAGTTTTATATTCTCATCTATCTGCATGATCATATAGCTATAGGATCATAGAACCATAGAACGGTTTAAGTTGGAAGGGACCCACTAGACTGGGTTGCTCCAAGCCCCATTCAGCCTGGACTTGAACACTGCCAGGGGTGGGAGACTTTTTGGTATCAAAACCCACCTTCTGTTGGGGTGGTGGAGTGTGGGAACAGGTGATTTGGGGTGTTATGAACTCTCCTCTGCTCACAGCTTCATTAGAAACAGAAGTCTTCATTCTTAATTCTCATCTCACTGCCCTTTAATTTCAGCAAAGCAATGGGGCTCATGAGTTAGCCCCAGCTGAATGTATCTGGCCACGTGTACAGATTTTGGCTAGAAACTGAACAGTGTTTGAACTGTGACAAGGTGACAAGGTTGAAGTGGTGGAGGAGCATCTTGAGAGCACTGTCAGGTGATGCTAGCAAAGAATTTCATTAGCTACAGTCCAAACATCAGTAGAGATGAAAACTCAGCCATGAGATGTGGTTGCTTGGGAGAGGAGAGCACCGAAAGATCTATCCCAGCAGTACACCTGCATGATCCCACAGCCGCCTCTTGTGCACATGATGTTAACCTGTGCAAGCTGGAAACAGATTAAGCATATCTTCCCCTACCATGAAGACTTTGCTTTTTCTTTACATGCAGCCAAGTAGGACCTGTAACAGACTCAGAGCAAACCTTGCACTCTGCTCAGCTCTGATAAAGCAGCAGCCCTGTTTGCAACACCATGCATGAAAGGGGATGTGTGTGTCCAGGTGAGAGTAGTGAGAACACCCGGAGGAGGAGGAAACACCACCAAGGAGGGCTCAGAGAGCCAACAAGGGCTGTTTTGTCTGCAAAGAGGAGAGCCACGGGAATAATCTTAAACACATAAACACCCGATGGCAGAAGAGAGGAAAGCTGTTCTCTGTGTCCACAGCAGACAGGATAAAACATAACGAGCTTAAACCGCAGCAAGGAGAAGTTAGGGAAGACATTAGAATAAATTTCCTGGGGGAACAAGAAAGGCTTTGCCCAGTCTCCATCGCTGCAGGCTGTTAGGGACAGCTTAGACAAACCTACTTCATGGGTGGCAGAAGTGCAGGCGGATAGACTTGGCAATGCGCTTGTTGCTCACCCAAACCACCACCATGTACAATCGTGGGAAATTTGCCACAAAAGAACTTCCATTAGGAAGCAACACAGCAAAGAGAGCATGTACAGGGCACAGGCTTCATGGCTCTTCAGTCCTGCACCTCACCTATGCCGGGCATCACTGAGCAAAGCTCTTTATGTGTTTATACTTAATCTGAGCACAGGAGAGACAAGATTCTTTTCTCCCAAACCTTATTTCAGCATCATAACATGCACTGAAATCTCCTGATCAAAGAGGCTAGATCCTATTTTCTCTCGTTCAGGATAATGTATTTTGCAGGGAAAAGCTCTTTCCCTAGCAGATGGGGAAGGAAAATACACACACAACAAACAGAGCCTACAAGGTTTCTATTTTCTTATGAATGTGGAGTAGCTTTGGGTACCACTGGCTTGCAGATGACACCAGATCGTTACATGGGATGGCTTGATTTACCTCCATCAGAACAGCAAGTTAACAGACATTCCTTCAAAAGAGCACTAATCACTTTTTTCTCCTTTGTAGGCATAAAATAAGATTGAAATGCACCATACAAATTGCTTGCTACAGTCCAAAAAATGCTAATAAGCACAGACATCTAAATCAGAGTTCGAGACCAACATGATAAGGTAAGAAAACAGTGTCAGTGCATACAGAACTATTATTTACTGGTGTCAGAAATAACTATCACATTTACATAACTATGAGCCTGTGTAACAACTTCTTCCGGGAAACTGCTTTAGCTGCAGCAAAAGCCAAGGCTTGAATGAATTTGGTTTGTTTTGTTTTAAACAGCAAGAAAATATGAACCAGGATGCAAGCGCTTAACCTTGCAAGGTCTGTGCCCAGCTATTAATCCACGCGAAAGCAGGGAGAAATGGGATCTGCAAAAAAAATTAACAGGCATACTTTTCAGTGCCCTTCTCAGCTAGGCTAATTCTTCACTATGAGGGTGATGAGGCGCTGGCACAGGGTGCCCAGAGAAGCTGTGGCTGCCCCGTCCTTGGCAGTGTTTAAGGCCAGGTTGGACGCAGGGGCTTGGAACTAGATCAGG